>BLKM01000764.1:198239-290677 GCA_013340265.1 Coptotermes formosanus | reverse complement strand
TGTTTACAGCGCGGTACGCACTGTAAACACTCTCCACTTCGGCTATAAAAACCAATCTCTTAATGTTTTATAAGGCAAAAGTTGCTGTTTGTTCTGAGATCCGTACAAAACACATAAACGCAATGTGGGCACCACGTAGAATTTTTTAATGTTAAACCTGGTCGTATGTAAAGTTACCGCTAGGCTTTAAAAGGTTAATAACGAGGTTCGAAATTTGTACTCTTGCTCCCAAATCATATTAGGACAATCAAATAGAAGGATATGTGACAAGCAGAACATGCAGCACGAATGTGAGAGACGATGCATGCATAAAATTGTTTACCAGAAAGTCAGAAGGGAACAGACAACTTGCAAGAGCTAGTCGCAGATGGAAGGAAAATAGTAAGGTGGAGCTTACAGAACTAGGAGGAGTACGGACTATACTAACCTGACTCAAGACCGGGTCCTGTTGGAAATTCTTGTGAACACCATAATAAGTCTTCGAATTCCATTAAGATGAAAAATATCTTGGCTACCTAAGCGACCATCAGCTTCTCAAAAAGACTGCTATATAAACTAATGTACACCTTTCTACTATTAATACCCAGACCAGTACACATCGGATGAGCCACCAATTGGTACCTATTTAGTCTATTTACCAGTGGCTCTCTCCCCACCCACCGGAAGGAGGGGGTAAGGCGACCGAGGAGTGAAGCTGATCTCTCAAGTTCATCTAGTACCTAAGATCAGACACTGATCTATGTTTATGCTCCACCATATGCCTTAATGGCGTGGTGATTCAGCACACAGGGACATCCTTATGAACAAACTGCACCACGTACTATTATTTCGTTGCTCAGAAACAGTGTATCTTGCAAACAATAAAACTCATCCAAACCTACACAATAAACTTGATCCAAAAACATGTCACACATCCCAATACCCCATTATACAGTTTATCAACTACGGCAAATTGCGACCGTTTCCCTCTTTCACGGTGTCTATGCCAGAAAAGAATTCTTACTTCAAAATCACCGACCCTGAACACTTTGAAATGAATGAATTTGCATCGCATAACTCGAAAAACAAACGTTCGGAGAAGTATAAGGTGGTCGGTTGGACAGCGTGTCTCTTGCAATACTGTAAAACGATCCGATGTTTCCCTCGAATGTCACAAAATATGTTCAGTTTATGGCGTTCCCAACTGTCTTTCAGGAGAAGCCGAATGACCATGGGTCCGAACCATGCTGCGCCAAACTGCGTAAGACTGGACCTGTCTAAATTTTTGGATACAAAACCTGAACTTCACAGAGCGTAGTGCTTCAGCATTTAATGGCATAAGCTTGACAAAATTCAGGATAATCACTTCCTCACATAATTCCGTCTACAATCTGTGTCAACTCTTAAAAAGAATAGGAATGATCATATCAGAAGAATTTTACAAAACGGTGACAATATACGTAAGCCTCTTTAGCGCGCCACCATCAAATTTAGCATTTTTTAAACTTATTTGGCCCAACACAAATATGACTTAAAATAACCTAACCTAATGTTACTAAAGCTGGACGTGATGCAGAAAAGTCTTGTACGACTAAGAACAAATAACATCTGCGTAGACTTTATCCCTAAAAATACGAACGTTTGCTAGTAAGCAGTTTGTCGCCATTTGGTGAACACTATCAGTTTCATATTTCATGTTAGAAGTATTCTTCTATGACCACTCAAAATAATACACTTCTTTAGATATACAGTACATTGTCAAACATTTACAATACATACAGGGTTGTGGTTTAATGACATGTGGTGTTAATATCTAGGCGCAGTGGTGTGAGCTGCAACTCTAAACAAATCCTTTTAGTAGGAGGGGGAAAAACAGAACGTTTTGGACAAAAATTTCATTCGTTTAGGGCTTATACGTACCGCGTAAAACTCTTAAAACTTCATGCAACACTGATCGATTGACATTACGACGTTATTTCCAACCTATGCGTAACCTGGCCAACATGCCGTCAACATAGTGCTGCATATCACACGAAAGTTGCCACAGTTGAATCTCTTTCATTGCCCAACCACGTGCAAACAGAATAAGTTTATGTTTAGTTTTTCAGCAACGAAAAGTCACATACACACGTGGACAACATAGTCTGTTAACACACCACAATTTATCGCACATACTACACCAGCCGGTACATGTGTGATCACAACAATCACTGAACGAACAGATGTACTTACGTGAGCAAGGCTGTCGGCACCTTGTGATAGTTGTTATTAAAATATCCGCGAAGGTATCTGCAGTTCCAAATGGTTACAATAGCTTAAAATGGCACAGGCCTTACTGCATCTACTTTCATACAGACCTCCTATTGTACAACTCGTAAACTCACTCTTAACATTAAGTGTAACCGACCAGCAGACGATAACTCTTTTCAACACACACTACCAGAAACAAATGAGAACTGCCAAGAACAACCGAAACGTGAGGGGGGAAGTGAATTCGCAACAAGAAACATACACCACTTTACCACTATACCCGACTCAGAGATACTACACGGAACCAGACACAGACATACAAACAGCCAAACCAGAAACTGTAACTTCGTACAATCGCCTCATGACAATGCAGGAACAGACATTCACAGAGAAATTCAATAACTGACAAACATCTCATAAAGAACTTGACAAGCAGCAACACTGAAATATCTTCTTTACTAAACTCTTGACTAGGCAGCGAACCGGCATAATGTATCGACTGTGCACATGACAGGTTTCCAAACGGAACTGAATATCGAATAATTCTTCTGAAACATATCTTAACATATATACGACTATCTTAAATGAAGACATTTGACGTACAGCTGTAACAGAATGAAAATATTTTGTGTTCACACAATTAGTTGCGACAAGCAACTTTCGGCAGAATTAGGTTGTATGTACCTACTACCACTAACGCACACAACTCGGTTTTTACGGATAACAGGCTGACTCCTTTACTCCTACACAACGCCCAACAGCACTCAGTGATACAATTCATACAATCAGCATCCTACAACGTACGTGTTTCTTTAAAGCGGTATTTTTATATGAACATTACCTTCCCACAGGAACAGCGCACAACCACTCCATGTTTCTTCTTGCATTACCAAATCTTCCGATAGATAGCGGTAACACCAAGGGCTGTCACGGCCGATTAAATCCAGCCGGAGACCCGCTCATTCACGTCCTTCTCTCCACCGCCGGTGATATGTATTCTCTGAGTTTTGTCAGAGATTCTCTTTGTAAACAACTAATATGGACGTGCAACGTGGTGTGAGGAAGGCGAGAAAGAGGAAATCTCTTCTTAAAAAGGCCAAAAAATATGGTAAAAAAGGAAAATTCGGCAGAGGAACCCACCTTAATGAAGACACATATCAATACTTTGTGCGTGTTTTGGAGCTTTTCGAGACAAAAAAATTCGAAACTGAAGAGGAGAAAGGTAGCTAATACGTATAAGCAAACTCCACCGTTCTTATACTGTTGAATGTCATCGTGCATTGTATTTTACAGTCTTAGTAATCAGTAACTAGTTTAATTACTAATATTGTACGATCAAATACACGGATATGCAACGCTATAAGACAGTAACGGCCAAACAGGAACGACTGGTTCGCAACTTTTGAAATCCAGAAAAGAGGTTACTAAAGCTTAATGCGACCAGCTGCTTTAATAAAGTTTGCAAATTTAATAAAGTGTATTTTTGGTTTAATTACTAAGATGCATCCACCTTAATATAAAAATGCAGCCTTCAGTGCATTACATTTACTGGCACTATACCTACCCCTGTCTGAAATTCTGAAAAATGAAAGATCATTCCATTATTTTGATGCAGTTTGAGGCTACTTTACCCACTTATAGTTACATCAATTTGTTCTTATTGTGATCATAACATAGCTGTACATTATTTTGTTCTTGAGCAATCAGTATTTTTTCCTCCTAAGCTAACAAAACCACCGTGCCTTGAAACATAACAAAACCATATCAAACTAGGAAGAGCATATTCTTGTATTGGAGCATTCCCTTATGCTGTTAATAGAGTGTATTCAGATTACAAAAGTCCATAATTTCAGATTAATTTTGCTCATATACCTGGGTTAGGACAACATAAAGTATAAAAATTTACGTTTGCATATATATTTATTGTCAAACAATCTTTAGGAGTCTGTGTGACCCTACATGTGACCAATATACTAACCTGAAATGTCACCTACAGCACATAACATCCCAGAAGAATGGAAACCTCTGCTTCACCATGACAGAAGCCTGAAATCTCACTACACTTTTCCTAAACCTTCAAAACACAGTGCGAATTATATGCACCACCCATTTTAAAAATCAAAATCCCATACTTTGCTCATAAAGAGTAGTTATGGGTTTCTCATGATTTATGGGATAATAGCTTTCTCAACATCATTAACTAATTCATCTTTTTGATGTAGATAGTCTCTTTTAAGGTAGGAACTTAACTTTATGTTATATTTTAGATTGTTTACATATTGATGATTCATGTAATGTGATGGCATGATGCATAATCTGAAAATTATCTAAATGAACATCGTACTATGAAGGGTTACTGTCACATGAGTTTAGTGTTCAGTATTTCAAATGGCAAGCCATATTGGATGTTTGTTTTAGACAGGCTATACCCTTCATTTTAACAGACACAGACTGCTTGGCAACATAAACCATACATATTTTAATTCTTCTACAATGTTTCAAATGTAGTGCCTGTGCATTTGTTTCAGTTATAGATGTATGAAAACTGTAAATAGAATGTTTTACTTGTTTCAGTTATTTTCACCAATAATGTGTTTGATGAAATAATTAATGAAGAGTTGAATTATTCATGTAATCAGCTTGCTTCTGCTGTACTTGAAAAATTGCTGCCTGCAGCCAATGACACAGTGCTGAAAAGGTTCATGAAAGCATTTGGAGAAAACCTACGCCCTATCTGCTGCGATCCTTATGGAGCGTATGTGTTGCAGAAGTTGCTTGTAACTGCATCAGAAAGAGGATTAGTATGTGTGTACTTATATGAAGTTTCTGTAGCCAAATTCTTATCTTTCTTGGTTAATTTATTTCATGGATAATGTATGTGAATGTTAGATTTCAGGCACACAGACAGAGCAAATGGAGTTCACATTTTGGGTTATAAAAGTTAGTAGGTTTGTATTAAACAATTTGGAGGACTTTGTTTGGGATACTTATGCCAACCATGTAATTCGAACAGTCACCGAGTGTCTTGGAGGAATTTCGTCTGGAACAGCTGGAAACTACAAAAAACATGTTAAACCCGAAATGAAGATGGCAACTGAACCATCAGTAAAATCAAGTAAAATTTCTCCTGAATACACAGAACTGTTAAAAGAATTTGTACATCGCTTGTCTGCTTGGCCACAGTTTCAAGGTTGGTAACCTGTAAAGGTATAACTGCACAGGGTACTTAGACCCTAGCATGTATTTGAGCATTTATGGCATTGTAAATAAATATACTTGAACTTCAAATATTTTTCTGACATGGTTAGCTTTAAAAAAACTGCTGTGTTTGACAGCATGTGACTGATCTATGTTGGCATTTCATTCAAGTACAAATCAAGAAGCATTTAAAGGGAAAGTTTCTCTATATTTTAAGACCTTCAAGAGTTCATATGTAATAAATAAATAAATTTATTTATTTATTTATTTAGTTATTGCAGATATATATGTATATATACCCAACCAATTTTTGGTGCTTTGATTTGGCACTAGCAATTCAAGCCACTACTTTTAGGGTTAAATAAAAACATGTTCTGAAACATGTTCTTGGCTGGCCTATTTCTTTGACTCCAGCACTAGGCAGCAGGTCATCAATAAAACTACTCTTGCTTGCGGCAGATCTGAAAAAATTAATCGTAAGAGAAATACATTATTTTTATGTTTTTAAGCATCACTGTGATTAGGCAAGCAGGTTTCTGCACATAGACTTGTTCCACGAAATATCATTCTCTGTAACATCAGTGGACATATTTCAGAACAAGCACTAACACTTTAAAAAAATCATAATTTAAAATGTGTTCTGTTGCATATTGCTGCAGACACCAAGCTGTTCACAAGCCAGTGTGTTCAATTATGGAAATTATTATGACTTAAAAATAGTTCTTCCTATCACATATTGATACCACCAGAATAATCACTTGCATCATCTTCATCACATGAACCTAACACGTCCTTTGCTAAAACCCATTTAATATTTGAGACCCAACTCCTACTGAAGCACCACCTTTTAATCAGACATTTAAGATAGTCTTGATAAAAAAATAAGCTGAAGTCTGTAATTTTTTAGTAAGATCCCAAAACTTCATATTATTTAAACTGAAATGTGTACATTATATTTCAGATCTGGCATTCAATAATTTAACATCAGCATTACTGCAGACCTTACTTTTTGCCACAAAGGGAACTGACAATAAACTTACCCAGAATCTTATTTCCAAATTACTAGATGAATGTTTTACAGTCAGGAATGAAGCACTAGAAGAAATGGAAAAATGTGAAGATAAGTCAAGCACTCCAGATCAAAAGAACATATTGCCTGTGTTTCAAGATGCAGCAGCTGTGCGCTTGTTAGAAGCGGCAATAATTAATGCATCACCCAAAAAATTTACCCAGATATATGCAAAGTGTTTTGTTAACCATTTGGCTGTCTTATCACGACATCATTTAGCATGTTTTTCAGTGCAGAAGCTATTGGATTGCTGCACTGAGAAGGCTGAATTTGAAGGAATGTTTAGTGAACTGGAAGAACATCTGGAAGAAATTTTGAAAAGTCATCACACTGGAGTAATTTTGAGTCTTGCTGAGGCATGTAAGCGGCATTCAACTAAACAAGGCAGCTTTCAAAAAGTACTAATGAAAACACTACATTGCCTGGAGCCTCAGGAGAGACAAACACTTCTGTCTCCTCTTACATTAAGTCTTGCCACCTATGAAGAGCAAGCTAATTCTAACAAACTGGTAATTCAACTGAATGGCTCATTAATACTTCAAACATTGCTGAACTTTAACAAACCAATTCAGGCTGTCAATAGTCTTTTGGATATGAACATTGGTGATCTTAAATCAGTACTGGCTGACCAAAAAGGGTCTCATGTAATGGACGCATTTATGAAGAGTGAATTTGTTGGTGAAAAAAGTAGAGACAAAATGATCAAGAAGCTGCAGGTAAGTATAAATAGCTGCACGTTATTGTTTCTCAACATGTATACATCCTTTCTTCTTCCTTGGGTGCCACTTTTATGTGCAACACAACAAAAACTCTTCCACCCGGCTAATGCTTGACATTACCCCCACAAAACTTGAGAAGCTATGAACAAGTGACCTGCCATTACCTGCAACTGAAGCTTAGAATAAACAACACAGACATCGGGAGTGACAGTGTTGGATGTCTTCTCCCTTTATTTTTAACACCATCTCATCATATTCACTCTTTGCTTTCTGAAGAATAGCCAGTAAATTGCAATAAAGTGTATACAAAAACTTCTGTGTGATTTGTGTAATCATTGTGTGGTTGGCAGTTATCCTACATGCAGGTCTTTAGCCTTCCTCTAAGCTTTAACTGGATACATCAAACTGTAATTCTGTGTTTCAAATCCAAAATATTATATGTCAATTTCATTGAGATGTCCTCTGTTAAATGGGCTATAATGAAATCCTCAACCAATTAAGTAATTGATTACAAACTGGGTAGTCAAACATTAAGCCAACTGGTGACATACCTTCCCAATAATCATAATGGTGTGCATCGATGTGGCTCTGATCTCACCTTATAGTGGTTTAAACCCCCATGATTTTCCTACTTTTTCGTCAAAATTTCAAGAGAGTTATAACCAATTCATTGGTTTCACACAAAATGTTTGTGTTCCCAACCATAGAATTTGTTGTAAAAATGTAATCTAAGGGACACAATTTTTCACCATGTTCTACCAGACTGTTATTTTGTTGTGTGTGATACAGACTTGTGGAGTTGTAGTGCTAACTGCAATTGCTAAATCATTTCATATTGTTAAGTGTGGATGGGACTATGAAACTACAAAATGATGTGCATCTACTAAATTTTTATGTTGAAATCTGATATTTACATTACAGATCAGAGCTCCCAACCTTTTTTAAGCTCACGTCAAATGGATACAAATCACACAAGGAAGGTCAATGTGACATTTCAGACTTTTGCAGTGTATGTCATGACATGTACATTGCAATATGCTGCCAAAGACTAACTGTGTTTCTTACAGAACAAATGAAAGCCTGTGGTCTATCAAAATTATGTATGTATGTAAGTAGTGTATATTTGCATATCCATGGGCAAGAATACAGTTTTTTTCTATCTCACCAGGGACTGTTTGTGACACTGGCTTGCACAAAACATGGATCACGCTCTTTGGATGCAATCTGGGATGTAGCAAACCTGAAACAGAAGATTCTGATCATGGATGAACTTAGTACTAAAGAACCCATCTTGAACAGTGACCGGTATGGCAGCATCCTGGCCACCAATTACTGCCTGTCACTTTATAAGCACAGTCCAAATGAGTGGAAAGATTTGCAAGGAAAGGAATTCCATAAGAAGAAGCTCTTTGCTGATATTATCGGAGACTCAAAAAAATCAAGTTGAAATGCAATCTGATACACCCTTTTCAAAACACAGACTACTGGCTTTGTGTTAGAAGGTCCATTGTTGTTTTAAATGCTGCCATTTAGTACTGTGTCAAATGTCTTTGTTATATTTTCAGCATGTGTACTGTGCTAAGACTTTTATGTTCCATATTTCTGCTGTGTTTCATAACATGTTTTGGATTCTCACTTTTACAAATGTTATGTTCTCATGGTTAATATGGTACTGATTTCTGATGGTTTTTGCATAGCAATGGGCATTTGATGACATTTTGTTATATTACACATCTTATTTCAGTACGTGCAGAACATTTTATACCATACTTCACATAGTTTTGTATGCCATTGTCTTAGTTTCTGTATTGAGAAGTTATCCACTGTAATCCATGCTCGTGTTTTACAAGCCTGATTAAAAAGATCGTGTGTACAAAGGTCTTGTTTTAATGAGTGTGAAATTTTCTCTCTCATGTTAACAGAATGACACAGAATTAGGGTGTTTCAGAACAGGGTGCTCATGCGAATATTTGTTGCTAACAGGGAGAGAATAACAGGAGGCTGCAGACTGTTGCATAATGTATTTATCAAATGTCAGGCTGAACAAATCATGGAGGTTGGAACAGGCGGGATATGCAGCACGCATAACTGTGATGTCATTCAGCTTCATATATATATCTACTGGAACCCTTGGCTCATAGCTGTTTCTCAGTCGATCAGAGCTGGTGAGTGGAGTAAAGTGCTCACTATACTTGGTTTTAGTCCTGCTTTCTGATTGGTTAACATGTTTACAGGCTACCAGGCCTGGGTTAATGTGAAGCCATTTTTCCATTAAAGTTTTGTATGTTCAATCATATCTCATTTACTTCCTTTATGACTGAACACAGAAAACTTTAACAGAAACAGTGGCTTCACTTTAAGCTGGGTGTGGTGGCCTGCAACTAAGATGTTAACCAATCAGGAAGTTGGACAAAATAGAGAGAAAGTGAAGTTGGACAAAATAGAGGAGTGCATGACCCCACCCACCAATCATCATTGGCTCACGACCGTGGCCAAGAGTTCAAGCAAGTGTGTGTGTGTGTGTGTGTGTGTGTGTGTGTGTGTGTGTGTGTGTATATATATATATATAAAATAACACAGACTGACATCCTAATTGTTAGGTCCCTGGCAATAAGAAAAGAGTTGGTTCTTGAAATGTTCATTTACATTCCTTTCAACGACTTGATGCAACTGCTAGCATGAGAAATTTTTTATGAATTCAATTGTCATTAAAGATGTTAGAAAGCATCTTACTTTTGGCAACTTTTCATATCTTTTCTCACACTCCAGTGGGAGCTTTTACCCCCACGTACATCTTCCTATTTCACGAAACCATACATTTAGTTTCAAATTTAAAAATGAAACTTATACGTACTAAGTGAAGTTATGGTCACAATGTTTGCAGAGATGTGTGCAACAGAAAATTGCATTAACACATGTATTCTAAAACCAAATAAATATCATATTTGTTTCCAGATACAGTTACATTATAGTTTCTTTAAACAATCAAGTAGTGACTTTGAATTTCAATGTCAAACAACTACCTGTGTCAACACCCACTTTAAATAAAATCCTCATTCAACAGAAATACCTGAGACATAAACTGTCATTTGCTTTGAGAGGAAAAAAGAAGACATTGATTTTTCTTTGAAAATGTTCATTCTGTACAACCAAATGATTCTTGCGATGAATTCCATGAAATTTATATCTAATGAGGTTTATGATAACATAGATATGAAGCAGGTGCATAGCTAGAGGGGTGAGTGGTGCAACTGCCCCAGGTAGCGAAGTTGAAGTGGTGGCAAGATGAATATTTTAAATAAAAAAATTTAATTTTATGCACTCACTGAATTTGAAGTTATTGAGCCATATAAAAGGAAACTGAATAAATAATTGTGATTGTTTTTAAAGTCCACAATTCCTGTTCAGAACAGCTGTTGTGATATTCGCCCCAGGCACCAAAAGACCTAGCTACACCACTGGTATCAAGAACACATAAATACACTCATCCCCCGCCTTTCGTGGGGGTTTGTTTCCAAGACCTCTGCGGAAAGCGAAATTCCTAGAATAATTGCCTGGCCCCGCCCCCCCCAACAAAAAAACAATATTTTAGTATTTTTAAGGGTTTTCGTTTTCTTTGTAGAAACATTGTGATGGGAGCTGCTCCCCCTCCCAGCTCCTTGACCATCATGTGGTATGGCTTGAAGACTTGTTTGAGATGTCGAACAATTTTGATGCTCCTATCCTTTGAAGGGTTGGAGTTATGCATTTTTATTTTTGGGGTGACCCTGCAAATTGCGAAACTGTGAAGTATGAACCTGCAAAAAAGCAGGGATGAGTGTACTCTAATTTCATACATGAATAACAAATTGTGATTTGGGAGTATTGAGCAAGTAATATGTTTTGAAGTTAGTACACAGTATTATAAGATTGTGCATTAAATACCGAACACACTTGGGTTGTGAAAGTTAAGTTGACATTTGTCACCCTTTGGTTTTCCGGTCCAAGGCCATGTAGTATTTGCATATTCCTTTTTTTTCTCTTTCTCACAAAGGGGCCAGGGCAGCTATCGATACAAGCTCCTAGCATAGGCATGGGGGGTGGGGGGAATCAATATTTTTCCTACCTAAGAATAGTTTTTTAGGTACTGAGTTGAAGAAGGGCAAATAAAAAAATTGGTGTGATAGTGGGGAAAAGGGCGGATGTATACTAAGGACACATATAAACCCATAGTCGATACCACCCCCCCCCCCCCAATGTTATTAGCCAAGTTACACGTATGAGCTGTGGCACACGGCTTTGGAAAAACTAATTGAAGCCCACAAAAAGTTGGAGCTCACAAATCTTAAAAGAAAACTGCCTTAAAGAACATGTTCTGGCAGACCAACAATAAACACATGTACATTAATGCAAATGACAAAACAGTAAATCAAATCATTTACAAATGTGACTAGAATAATCACCACCTCACTCCATATATTCCTTAAATCTTTGGCAACGTACTGCTGGAAAAATTGTTCAGAGCTTGTAAAGAGAAACACTGAATAAGATATCAGTCATAACAGAAAAGAGTGCTGCTGCAATATACATCCACATTCTTTGGATGATGACTAGCTTGATTCGCACTGTAGGCAGCGCATAATGAATCCAACTTGTAACACTGTTCATTATTCACACATTATTCATCCACCTTGATCACTTCCTACGCTGAAGACTCTTATATATGTTCCAGTTCCTATAATTTAATTTATAAACCTTGAAAACTTAAAATGTACAAAACAAAGTGACGAAAGGTAATACTGATAAATTCTCATAACTTCTAGTAGCTGTCATAAACACCAGACCTGCATTTCTGTTCTTAGAAGTTCATGCAAAGTTCTGCCTTCAGTTCCTGACCAAGACCGGCCAGTTTACCCTTAAAAACTGGCATATTCTGTACTATTGGCTCTGAGAACTCACTTGAACTGTGTTCATCACAATTTCAGCTTATAAATAATTTAGCGTTCTTTTTGTTTTGCCAAAACATTGAAAACAAATTTTTCTCTACACTACTGGAGCTACATAATTTCCCTTGGAATAAAATCCATGACAAATGACTGTCCAAGTCACTGCCTTTTATACCATGGCTGCAGGACATATTTCAATAACGACTCTTATGCTGATTTCACACATTCAGATCAGAGTGGGGAACACGTACTATTGTCAAAAGGAATCATAAATCACAAAACATGTACAGTATATTTAAAATGCATAAGATTACGCTGCCATGTACGTATTATTTTCATTGACCACTGTATCTACATCCTTATTTCTTGCACTTTCCACCTGACATACGTTGGCGCTGAAGTCGATGACGGGGGCGGGCAGATCGTCACTTTTTGGCGCGAGTTTCGCCAGCTCCGACTGTTGCGTTTGTAGACGACGATGCTGTTACAGGTGTTCCGGAACGTGAACTACTGGCCGAACGTATGGGTATGTTCTTGTCAGCCACAGAAGTCGAATTTGCCGATCTGCCACAACATACTTGGTGGTGATTCTCCCAGTCTTTATGCTGACAGAAAGCTCCACAGTATCGCGCCATATTACAACCGCTACAAGTTTCGTTTGCTTTCCTACCACAGTTCCAGCAGCTCTGTAAATAACAAAATTAAGTTCCACCACAAATGTGAATACGTTTTTTGCATTCACATACACGTAGTAGTAACACCCATTATTTATATGCAGTTACATGCAGTAAATTTTCTGGACAAACATTATCCATTACTGGCATGGAATCTGGGTGACTGCTTGTCAATGTCAGAACAGTTTAGCAGGTAAAATAGAATAACACTCAAATTAAGAAATTCAACAACAACAACAACTACTACTACTACTACTACTACTTACATTTTGTTGTGAAGGAGCTGGGAGTGTGTTCACAACCTCACTGCTCTCAGCTTGCTGCTGCTGCTGGTTGGCTACAACAACTGCAGCCAGAGCTTCCTCAGCAGCCTGTTTACGTGCTTCCAACAGTAACTTTTCCATCTTGGCTCTTTCTGTTGCAACTAGTTCACACGCTTTACTTTCAGCAGCTGCAACAGCCCTCTGCAATTCTGCAACTGCTTGCCGTTTCACTTCGTTCACTGCCTCCTCTAAAACAGAAAAATGTTTTAAGAAAATCAATCAAGTCAGTGTATAATAATAATTCTACTGTATCCTTGACAGTTCTAAATACATGTACGTGAAAGGCCAAGAGAAGCTCACAAAATGACAATGCAAATGATTTGGTTAGATAGAGTTTCCCTTGTACTGAATTAAGCAACATGCCATGAAGATGTGTGTGCTAATGTAGACGCCTCTCCATGCAGCTTCAATTGTGCCACTAGAGGGAGGTGAATGGTGAGTTTCACCCACCAGACAATGAAACTAGTTTTCCATTATCCTTTATATAAAGTTGGTCTTACTGCAGTCATATAGAGAAAGAATTCCCAGCATCAAACCATTCATCTGACAGCTGCTGATGATGATAATGGTACCAAGACAAGCAATATGTGTATAACATAACACTGAGGCATGTTCACATAACCATTTCTGCCCATCTTTTTTGTCCCCTATTATACTGCCATCTATGACCTGTCTGGCTGTATATCTTTTGCATATTACCTCATAAATGCTACAGTTTTCAGAAAAAATATATTGAACATAAAATGTGTGTTTTGATCCTTATATAAATTCTGTCTCAAATATTTCTTATTCTAAGAGGAACTCAACAAGATATTATCATAAATGTACGCAGATATTCGTGTAAAGTACCCGTTATTCTTGTCAGAATTTTATAAAACTTGAATTCTCTTGAGTCTTCAAATATCAAATTTCACAAAACCCATCCAGTGGGAGCAGGGTCGTTCTATGTGGACAGACAAATGGAGGCACAGGCACGATGAAAGTAATAATCGTTTTGCACAATTTTGAGGACGCGCCTAAAAAGGCTCAAAACTGCAAGAAAAGAGGGCAATTTGAGCAGAGAGAGAGCTAAAGGTACAAGAATAGGAACTAATATGTGAGGAGGAAATTGAGTATCATATGTGGAAGACGAGGTGGTTAATTAAGAAGGCAACAAAGAGGGTATGAATAAAAAGACACACAGAAAACTGCAAGGTATTTTGCCATCTGTTGTTACCAGCTCTTCTCTTGACTTCGGCCACTCTATCTTCAGTAACTCTGATTGTTTGTGCCATTATTTCCCCTGCTGTTCGTTTGATGTCTCTGGCTTCGCTAGCGTCTGTTGGCGCTGACCGTCGCAACCACTCGTTCGCTGAATTTCCACCGCCAGCAGAACCATTTTCAACGGAACTAGCACCGCGGTGTTGCAAGATGGCGAGGGCACGCTTCGTTTTCTCCACCATACTTAAGATACAATTCAGCATCTGGAGAACAATGATTATAGTCAGTCAGCATGTACAGAGGAAAGAAGCAGGCCTAGAAACCTTCAGTACCTTCAGTAAACCGTGTTTTCTAGGTTGTACCCTCGGGACTCAGTAACTAGATCCTATGTCAAAGTTCGCCAGTTTTGACTTATACCGACCTATAAACACATTTTTTCTGTCTTTCAAATGTTACTAAAGGTTTAAGTCTAACCCTTATGCAATGTAATTGTGAAAAGCACTGTACTTAGACTTTAATCCGAAAGAACAGCATGTTAGTGGTATAAAGCCAGCACAAAGACACAAATAAAACACAAAAACAGTACAAATACACAAAAACAGAACACTAAACAGGCAAAACAAAAAAAATATTGCAAAAAAAAACAATATAGAAGAAGCATTGTGGTGGTGGTGGTGGTGGTGGTGGTGGTGGTGGTGATGTTAGGAGCAACTGGAACCATTTCAAAATCCTTCAGAAAATACTTGAGCAGCGTACCGGGAAAGCACGATATCAAGGAACTGCAGAAAACAGCTGTACTGGGCACAGCACACACACTGCGGGAAGTGCTAATGTAGAAACACAAAAGGGTTTAATATTGCAGACAGCGCTGTATGCACCATTAACAGTACGCGCAGAATAGCTGCGACACTGTGTACCCTAGAAACGTGGTTTGTTTCAGGTACATAAGTGTGAATACCCTACAGAATGGAGATGATGATGATGATGATGATGATGATGAAGATGATGACGACGACAATGATGATGATGATGATGATGATGATGATGATGATGATGCACATACTACCATTTAGAACATAGACTGTATGGTTTTTATCAAATATATTCTTGACCCCGACACTGAGTTATGCAAACACAAATCTGCTGCTGTGTACCAACTAAATTGCCTTGTCAGTTTCCACTTTATGCACCTCTAAAGTGACGCTGATTACAGTCAGATGCAGACCAAATTGAAGACTGCTTCCCATCATTTATTCATACCGTCAATACCACATTTCGTGAAAACCCGTTTATCAGTTCTGGCGATAGAACATGAGGCCTGACAGACACCCAAGAATGACATGCACAATGTGTTAACTTCACTGACTTCTTGGAAACAACGCAAAGATACCGCAGTTTCTTATTTAAATATCCTCATTAGTCCAAATTTCTAGGCCGCATTAAATGAAAAATGCCAAAATCCTTATGAAAGTACAGATCCTGGCCTACTTCAAGATACAGAGATCACTCCCGCCCCCTCCAGCCACGATCCCTAGGCCCCGATGCCTATGCAACTCACCACGTAGATGTTCTTCCACTCCTCGTCGCCGTGCCTCCTGTCTGCTAGGAGGTCAGCAGTGGAATCCCGAGGGTTACAATGAGCAGTGCCCGGGTATGGGGCGTAGCCGTACGGTTGCGGGTACTCGGCTGCAGGGTGCAGATGCGGGGGTGGAGGTACGTGTGGATGGGAGGATGCCACCGCCCCACCACCACCGGCACCAGGGGAGAAGAGAAGACCGCCCCCATGTTGTAACAGCATATGACTACCGCCGCTGTGGGGGTGGTGGCGCTTAGGGGTTGGGAGGTACTCGCTGGCACACGTCTCGGAAGGGCCGACAAGTCCGTTTTCGTAATAGCTGCAATCAGAAGAGATATGCACTGTTAGTGTTCAAAATGTCTAGGAAAGAACTGACTTAACGGTACATAAAATACATTTACTTCTCATGTGTTTCTTGTTTCGCTTGACAGAGGTTTATAAATTGCTTATTTAACCGTCTCCGCAACTTAACTAACAGTTACTTAGATTCTTCAGACTATACAAGGCGATATGTTTCGACCAGGCCTTCTCATTTAACAAAATGTAAATAACTGCACACATTACATTAATTAGTGTCAACACATTAAGATCTTAATTGTAAAATTAATTGATAGTATAATATCTCCAGCATTAAAATACACTCGAACCCGGCTATAACGACATCGGTTTATACGACACATCGTCTATAGCGTCAGATGTACTGTGGTACCAGTTAATTCCTCGCTATTAAACGCAACATTACATTCGTCGGTTATAATAACACTCATTTATAACGACAAAAAATATTCACTCCCTTTCATGACGTTATAACCGAGCTCGACCCTACTAAGAACCAAATTTTATAAAATTTATGGAGAAATAGTAGTCTTTGTTTATTAATATTTTAAAGCTGTATCTCTTATACAATCAACAAATTGTACGATTGAGATATCTATCTCTATTGACATTAATTAACCCTTTAAAGACGAAGCATATCTGTTTTATATAAGGACTCAGTGCCTACCGCGCTGTAAACACTCTCCACTTCGGTTATAAAAACCAATCTCTTAATGTTTTATAAGGCAAAAGTTTCTGTTTGTTCTGAGATCCGTACAAAACACATAAACGCAATGTGGGCACCACGTAGAATTTCTTAATATTAAACCTGGTGGTACGTAAAGTTACCGCTAGGCTGTAAAAGTTAATGTAATTTTTGACATTATTTACATTTTGTAATATCAGACGGTCTGAAGATGACCACCTTGATCGAAACGTGTCGAGTTGTACAGTCTGAAAAATCAGTAGGCTTACTCAGCCTTAATAAAATTGTGGGGACGGTTAGTTAAGTAATTTTTATTACCAATAACACATTTGGATGGACAGCATTAAATTGACAGCGCTCTGCCTACTGCATGAGCTATAGCATACACCTTTGAGTGATCAACTGGAAAATAAGTGAAAAGAAAACGCCATAGCTGCTTTTACTGTAACGTCCCAAAATTTATTTCGTTGAGATGTGTGAACTAATGAAGTTCTCCACGACTGCCATCTGCAGAGCGCCAACTGAACTCGGGACCTTATAAATAAACAGGAAAGCTACCAGTCATTTAGTAACATCAAATCTAATTTCTGTGTGGAGGCAAACTGCAACATGTGAGCCCGTTGGTTCTGCTCCACGCGTCAGACTTTACTACGAGTACAGTTGCACGAAGAAGAATTTACTGAACAAGACATGTACATAAAAGCAAATAGGAAACGCATGTAGGAGTATGCCTGCTTACAACCCGTTTATACAGAAATTACATTGTAGTTGGAAAATATGAGTAAAAAATACAATATTTCCTTCTCCCGGCATATAACGCCGTGTTCGTGTGTATACCGGTACCATTATATCAATGTTTCACCCAAGCTTGCTGCCTCCATTTTCATGGTGGCCCAAGAAACATCAGATTACCTTAAAGTTTGAAACAGAAAGCTTCTACAATATCCTGGTACACATACACTCACGTACACGGCTTCACACGCCGGGAATATGAAATATTAATAATTAGTGTATATGTAGATGTAAGAAATATAACAGACCTCCTGAAGATGATAATTTTACTGTCGAAACGCATCGCTCGAATTGAAACTATTTAGTGTTTAGTGTTTGTGGTGATGAATTTGAATACACTGTCGAAATGTGCGCCACTGTGGGCAAGAGAAAACCTAAAATGCGTGTTCGTCTGAATTGCGTTCCTTAATGTCCCATGAGCGCGGGAAGTGAGTGTACATCTGCGGAGAGCTATCAACATTGAATACCCTTCACAGGCCTACATGCCTGCTTGCGCATTGATGGTTGGATGGATGGAATTCTGTTTGCAGTTCATATTAATACCTTCCTTTCTGCCCGGGTACGGCTGTTACCTTCCCTTACCCAACCCCCCTTCCCTTGTGTCACCCATCATCAGGGCCTTTCGAATATTGCATGACATATAAGCGGAGCTTTTTAGTCCTTCTGTTGGCGGATGGTCTCGGTAATATAGCCAAATCATCAATCATTACGAATACGTATTATTACGCTGTATTTCTAATATTAAACGGTCTTAATTTTTAATGATTTCCCATCCGGTAATATGACATACGTACTTTAGTAAGAGAAACTGTGTTTTTTCGAGGAATCTTTCAATGTCAGTTATCAAGGTATTTCTAAATGCAATTTTCGTTGAGGTAAATTTGATTTTCGGAGCAATTTCTTCATTAAAGAGACCCAAATATAGCTTATCATATTTGCCAGTCTGAAACTTAATAACGTTTCTTGCCACAAATCGCTATTCATAGAAATTGTTAAGAATCGTGTATAAAGACTACACACAAACTACAAACCAACATTTATATAAATCAGCTTTCTGTGGTGACTGACACCAACAATTACACACAGCTTTACGAAAATAGAGTGGAACCCGGTTATAACGACATCGCTTTATAAGATATCTCGCTTATAGAGTAAGGTATTCTCTAGTACTAATTAATCTATCACTCTTAACCATAACATTGCACTCCTCGGTTATAAAGACACGAGATATTCAGTCCCTTTCATGACGTCATAACCGAGTTCAAATGTATATTTTATATATGTATATATATATAATTATACATTACAAACCACATCTAACTGTTCAGTGCACGGTTATGGATCATTTAAAACAAATCAGTTTCTTCATCACTTCCATTTCCAGTGATTGAAATTCAGAAGCGTATTCAAAACTCATGGCCCGTCGGCATGAGTGTAATTTCCAACAATCGACAAAATTTTTCCCATGCAGCACAGTCCTTCTTGAGACGCTAACAGTTCCTCAGCTGGTCAACGTATTTTATGGAACCCGAAGGTTGATTACCTTGTGCACAACAACCTGCCGGTTATTTCCGCCTTGAGCCAGATCAATCCAGTCCACACCCTCACATCCTATTTCTTTAAGGCCTATTTTAATATTATCTCCACATCTAGGCCTAGGTCTTCCAAGTAATTTCCTTCTTTCAGGTTTCCTCGCCAAAAACCTATATGCCCCTCTCATTGCCCTTGATGTCAACACCCGCATAATATTCGATGAGCAGTAGAGATCATGCAGTTCCTCCTTGTACCAACTTGCCCTGCCTGCTGTTACTTCCTTTTCTTGTACAGCCACGATTACATAAATTCTAAGAGGTTTTGACGACGATGTACAATGTTGTGAAGTAATGGGTTTTTGGATTTTTCGATCTCCCGACGAATAAAATAACTACAATAAAAATTACAACGTTTCGGAAGCGGTTTCTGCTTCTGTCATCAGGTGAGAAGAGGGGGGAAAGGAGGAACACCTACTCTGGTCGGTCCCTTAGATAGAGCTGGCTCTATTTAAGAGACCCAACAGAGTATATGTTCCTCTTTCTCCCCTGTCTTTTAACCTGAGGTCTGAAGCAGAACCAGCTTCCGAAACGTCTTAATTTTAAATGTAGTTATTTTATTCTTCGGACGACGGCAAAAGTTCAAAAACCCATTACTTCACAGCCATGGTTATCTTGAACGGCATTCCAAATAGTAATAAATAATTTCTACCATATAAGGCATGGGTCTCCAATCCGCGGCACACCAGGTTGTATGACGCGGCCCACGGCTACATTTGCAAATTATGTACATCATATATAAATTACACAACAATTTATTGCGCTAGGTATACCATTTATTGTTATTTCCGAGGTACGGCCCGCGAACTAACTCAAAATAATGGGTGTGGCACTTTGCCATACAGAGATTGGAGGCGCGTGACATATAAGGATCCACATCCTTAAAACTTTTTTTTTTTAGAATATTCCTTGCATACTCATTTCATGTTCTTTTCGGTGAAATTAGATAAGTTCCTAGTTCTATAAACAACTGTCTTACTGTCTCCCATCTTAAAAAGCAACAGATATACAATGTCCGCGAATCGGGGTATATTCTGTCCTGATAATTTTACTCGTTACGCCTGAGGCATTACTGGAAATACCAATATTTAACAGACGTCGCTCCTTTATGTAAAATATATTCTACTAGAGGAATATTTCCTCAAACGCTGTAGGCATGAGATTTTTATGTATTTGTCGGGACCAGTCTGTATCGAGTACCTGTCATTTTCATTAGTTCATTCTGTAACATTTTAAAGAACATTATAGAGCCTATGTATTTATACATAACAAAAGCATCAACAGAACTTACAGAATCCGACAAGGCTTTTTAAAATCTATGCGTGTTTTCAGAATTCTCGTGTATTCCCAAATGATATTCACTACTCAGATGCTATCTTTTCTGTTAAGAAAAGGAAATCAACGCAGTGAAGCAAACAGTGTGTTGAGTCTCCATATATATTGGGTTTTCACACTACAGATTTCGTTAGATAATTGTCATAGAAGGAAACACGAAGGTGCAGAAAAATTAAAGCGCTCGTAAAAAAAAAGATGTGTAGTTACACTGTCATAAGATTTGGGGAAAGAATAAAAATTTACGTAAAAGCCCGTGTCGCAATTAGACTTTCTTTAATAAGTCGTTCACCTTTTGCAAAGTAATTTCAAAATTACATTTTAGCTTTCTGAATTAAGTTTTTCCCTTCTGCAGAAAGAAAACGCTTCAAATCTTGGTCTAGTATCTGATTTACAGAAGACACCTTTCGGGTCAAAAAATATTCCTATATTCTTGGAAATGTTCCAAAGTTCATCCAAATGCCACAAATTATTCATAAGTCAATAACCACACAACAGGCTACAGTGTATTTTCTTTTCTGTGTGCATAACTGAGACAGTGCATATTTATACGGTTTCAATTTGTTTTATGTCACACAGAATTTGTGTTTTTGTCCCCACGGAGAGCAAAACACAAATAAGAGAAGCGTACTTATTGCGATAAGTATAAATTCAAATACGACGTCGAATGGTCGAATTAAAAATAAATAAAACACTATTCTATGATGGAAACAATTTTACTGGGTTGGACTTCGACTGGTGCATATGATTCTTGGGTTAATCAATGACGCTTTCTGAACTCACTTAAATTCTGAAGTGAAAACTTAAAAAGATCCTGAACATCCTGTACTCATTACCAAATACTATTCGGGTGAAAAAATCAAGAAAACACGATGGGCTGGGCAAGTAGCAGGTATGGGTGACAGGAGAGTTGCACACAGGGTCCTGGCGGGGACACCTTATGGAAAGAGGTCTCTTGGAAGACGTAAGCATAGATGGGAGGATAATATTAAAATGAGTTTTCAAGAAGTTGGATGGGGTATGGATTAGGCTGGTCTAGCTCAGGATAGGGACAAGTGGTAAAACTGGTAACACAGTTAAAATTGGCCATAGAGTTAAAATTGGTAAGAGATAAAGTTGGTAACACTGATAAAATTTGTCATACTGGTAAAACTGGTAATGTAGTTAAAATAGCTAATTCAGTTCAAAATGGTAACACAGGTAAAACTGGTAATACAGATAAAAACTGGTAATAGTTAAAACTGCTACGTCAGTTTAAACTGGTAAAACAGATAAAACTGTTAATAGAGATAAAACCGGTAATATAGTTAAAACAGCTAATTCTGTTCAAACTGGTAACACAGATAAAATTGGCAATAAAAATAAAATTGGTAATACAAATCAAATTGCTAATACAGATAACATTGGTAATACAGGTCAACTCCTTAAATGTTTCATTGCAAATCAGGTTATGGTCCCTGCTTTGGGTACGCACGCACTACATGACGACTGATTTAGTTAGCAGAAACTAACGTCAGAGGACAGGATATTGTTTCAATGCGGTTGAGACTGTATTTATAAAGCAGCTGGTCCATTTCCCAGTGTGTGCCGATGTGTTTATGTTCCTTCGCTATTTTCTCTCTTTCCATCTTTGTCTCTTTCATTCCCTCTTCCTCTCTAACTCGCTCTATTGGTTGCGGTTTGCGAACGAGACAGAAAATCGAAGAACGGAACGCGACGAATCGAAAGATAAACACAGCAGACTGCGTTGTCCCGAAAACGCCAAGTATTCGGTTTGGGGCATCGACTAACCGAGTATTCCTTGAATATACAACAGTACGTGCAGTGAAACCTCTCTTACGCGACCGCTTGGCCCTCATCAGCATGGTCTCTGTGCAAGAGCCCGCTATGTAGGGCCCTCACAACTAACCAGTTCTGTGCAATAGGCCTACTGCTCTTGCTGATAAGCTGATGGTCAGTTAGCTGGTTAAGAAGTTCTCATCGTTTCTTTGAAATTGAAGCCATTACCTCTATGGCAAAAGCCTGACACCGGACCCTGTCCTGGGCTAAATTATTTCTGCCACCCTCTCACCATCTATTTCTGTAAGATTCGTTTTATTATCCTTGCATCTACGTCTAACTAACTAACTAACTAACTAACTAACTAACTAACTAACTAACTAACTCCATGCAGCAGAGGCCTTCTTGAGAAGCTAACAGTTTCTCAGCTAGTCAAGAAATTCCCTGCATTTTATGGAACCCGGAGGTTCATTACCACATTCACAAGAGCCCGCCACCTGTCCCTATCCTGAGCCAGCTCAATCCAGTCCATGCCCCCATCCCACTTCTTGAAGTTCCATTTTAATATTATCCTCCCATACAAGCCTGGGTCTCCCAAGTGGTCACCTTCACTCAGGTCTCCCCACCAAAATCCTGTATGCACCTCTCTTTTCCCCCATACGTGCTACATTCCCCGCCCATCTCATTCTTCTCGATTTGATTACCCGAATAATATTTGGTGATGAGTACAGGTCATTAAGTTCCTCGTTATGTAGTCTTCTCCACTCCCCTGTCGCCTCGTCCCTCTTAGGCCCAAATATCCTCCTCAGCACCATATTCTCGAACACCCTCATCCTATGTTCCTCCCCCAGTGTGAGAGACCAAGTTCCACACCCATACAAAACAACAAGTAAAGTTACAGTTTTATATATATATTAATTTTATTATTACGTTTGCATCTACGCCTACTCCTTTCAAGCGGTATCTTCCTTTCAGTTTTGCCGATCAAATTGGTATCTGTATTTCCAACTCCGCCTATGTGTACTATGGAGCACGTACAGCGACTGGACTACAGCCTGGACAAGTATAAATCTACTCCCCCTCATGACGTCATGGCGTGGAAAGGGACAACTTTTACCTTCCTGAATATAATTATGGTGACACTATCATGGAAGGGATGAGTAATATTATGCTACATGGCAACTGCCTTGAAAGCAGCAGTCAGTGGAATGCGAACGTTAAAGTGAGTCGTTCGTTACGATACCTGCTGGGAAGAAAAGACTTTCAAAATACCGTGTATTTGACTCTCTACTTATCATTTTAAAGTCTAGCGGTAACTTTATGTACCACCAGGTTTAACATTAAAAAATTCTACGTGGTGCCCACATTGCGTTTATGTGTTTTGTACGCATCTCAGAACAAACAGCAACTTCTGCCTTATAAAACATTAAGAGATTGGTTTTATAACCGAAGTGGAGAGTGTTTACAGCGCGGTAAGCACTGAGTCCTTATATAAAACAGATACGTTCCGTCTTTAAAGGGTCAAAATTATTCATAATATAAAATAAAATGCAAAATCATAATTTCTGCATGCAGAACTAACTATTAGTAAGTAGACCCACACACATCACAGAGGGAAGTAAAAAAACGGTACTGAATTTTAATATGAAAATTAATTTGTATATATAATTCGTATAAATAATAACTCACTAATTAATGAATTCAATTACGGACGTTTGTTGAACCGGAAGTAGAAGGCGCACATATTTCTGCCAAATAGGTACACATAATTCGAAATATGCTTAACCATGTGAATTGCTGAAAACAAGAATTCTGAATACACTTGATTCACGTAGTGCAGCTTAGAAATACAAACAAAAATATGTGCTTCACTTCGTAAAAGTTAACTGAATTCTGCCAGTAATAATAATAATAATAATAATAATAATAATAATAATAATAATCACTATTATTATTCATGTTTATTAACTTGCTGTGTCAAGATCCAAATGATCCATAACAGCAACAGCACAACGCAAAAACACAAATCACAAAAAAAATAAACAGGGCACAAATGAAATTATTACAAACCGAATAAAACATTCTTATACAATTAATTAGTGCGTATTATGATATTAAGCTAATAATGTCAAATAAGTGTAATAATTTAATAATAACAATAATTACAGTAGAGCAAAAATAATGTGAACGCAGCCTACACATGACTACGTATATGTACGCACACACCCGTAACAAATCCCCAGGCTCCAGCATCTATTTCAGTTACGATGCTCCTAGTTTCTAGAGTATGTTACCCGCTGTACAAACCGTGAAGCCAGAATTTCTAGTCTTCAAAAGAAGTGACTCAATAAAAGCTGTTTCTCAATCTTTAAACCACCATTCCACATAAAACTTGCCTCGATATTTTTAACTAATTGCTTCTTAAACAAAAAGAAAACGAAAAAAATGGTCTATTTTTTGTCTGTCCTTACAAATACGGAGTGGAAAATAATAAAACTATAGTCTGTGTCCCTTTTGCTTCTCTCTTCCGCGATTCCTCTAATTCGCTTCCTTATACAGAATATTTAATTAATCGTAACTTCACCCACATCAAACCAGTGAATTAGATTACACTGAATTGTTTCAGTGTGCAAGGAGGAAATTTACTATACTCATATATTTGTACACATGCGTTCATTCATTCATTCATTCATTCATTCATTCATTCATTCATTCCGCAGTCTGTCTTAGGACAGGTCCACAGCCCCTTCCAAAGCGACTTCTGCACAGAGTGCGATCTAGTGCTTCCTCTTTCAGTTTCCAATATCCTCTCTTTCACTAATGTCATCCAGTAGCAGCTTACGTCTTCTACCGCGTCTTCCCGTCACTTTTATACTTCCTTCTATGTTTCCTCCCATAACGTGTTTTAGAAGGCAGTTCCTACGCAAGATGTGACCAATCCAGTTACCCTTTCTTCTTTTTATTGTACGCAGGATATTCCTCTCCTCCTTCTCTGTCTTTGTAATACTTCTTCCGTTTCTTACGTCCGCCACGTAAAAAACTCTACACACTTCCCATATTATAAAATATATCCCATATAACCTTTTAAAGATAATGCTAACTACAAATACCACGTGCCTGAACATCAGAAAATCTTGCACTTTGCCCACAGCATTTGTTTCCGTCTTAGTCTGTGATATGTGTCACGACTCAAGTGGTTAGTTGCCGGCCTCTCACCGCAGAGGTCCGGATTCAATCCAAGTTCAGTCTACAGTGGATATTTGGTGGACAAAGTGACATGGGGACATGTTTCTCCGATAATGTTAGTTTTTGTCTGCCAATACCATTCCAGACACGGCATATTCATTCATACCCCGATGGCTTTATGCCCAAGAAAGCAGCCCTGACACTCACCAAATAAGGCGCTGGGTAGGTCCCAGAACAGCCTGTTGCCCCTATGTCCCTGCTGCGCACCGAAACACTTTTCTTCCTCCTCTACCCCATAGGCTATTCACTTAATCGACCACACTAGATATGTTTCTAATGAAAGAAAATGCGAATAGAAACTAAATACAATAATATTTATGATATTTATAAACACAATAAATCTACAGCCAGAAGAATTATTAAAAGTGCCTCTACGCAAGTATTATATTTGAGGAGAGGTGTAAGATTTCAGCATTGCTGTTAGTAGAAATGCCTAGGACTATACGAAAATAAAATTCTTCGTCAAAATACTGGCAAGAAATTAAAGGCAGACAAAACCAACGTCTATGTCAGGATCACAATTTTAAATATCCTTTTATCAAAATATGTAGGACTGCAGTTTTTATTGATTTAAAACCGGATCAAGTTCAAAACACGCTACATAACACCGGTAAAAACGTAATGGCCACAAGATATCCAAAGTAACTGGACACCTGTAACAAGACAGTCTCTTACTTCAGAAATATTTCAGCTCCTAAAAAAAAACTCACCTCTGTATAAAATATCAATAACCACATAAAAATGATCCTTGCATACTCAAAATGTTGCAGTCTTTTGCATTTTGTATGTGACTGTTTTGGGAATGGGAAGGGGTTTGCAGAGAACCAGCTGTTACATCCACTTGCAGGCTTTCGTCACCAGGTGGTGCTGATTTCCTACTCCCCCTCTTTCCTCCAACTCTAAAGCTTCGTTCCCATTCTTTAGATATAGAAACAATATGGTTCCCTTGCCGCCTAATGTAGACTACCAGTAACGTGTACCTTAAAAATATACATCTTTGTAGACTAAGATCAAAGAATTCATTCGTAAAAGGTTTAAAAATGAAATAATGGTCAGCATACAGGTTTAAAGCAAAGGTGCCTTATAAACTGATACACATATTGCACATTTGTTATTGCCTCGTTTTGCTACAAAAAGGGGGTTCGAAATTTGTCTACCATTCTGGCATCGCATAGAGGCACAAACCCTGTTCTTTTGGATTTATCATTTGAAGCTAAAATCCACAGTTTTATTTCCGTTGTCATACAGAAATCCTGGCAGTTGATACACGTCCATTCAAAGACCCAAGAACCGACCAACCAAACAACAGAATCAAATTTCATTATCATTTTCACAACAAACATTAGAAACGACAAATTTAATGTGTTCCATGTCCGTGCACTATATTATACAAAAACACTAATCACTAACAAATGCACAAAGAGAGTTTTATCATCAATCGTAACACACTCCTACATGTTTCGATCCTGCTGGGTCATCTTCAGGGAGAACATTTTTCTATCGTTACACAAGGTTTGCACTTTTGCTGTTTACTGTGTACACAGTCAACAGCACTTTATAGTTGAGTGAGAATGTGCTGTTGACTGTGTATACAGTCAACAGCAAAAGTGCAAACCTAGTGTAACGATAACAAAACGTTCTCCCTGAAGATGATCCAGCAGGGTCGAAACATGTAGGAGTGTGTTACGATTGATGATAAAACTCTCTTTGTGCATGTGTTGGTGATTAGTGTTTTTGTATTAGAAACGACACTATAACGAGAATTGGCTAGATACAAGTATCTTCTTTATAGGACTTATTTAAGTCGATAATTTTGGGGTGATTTTAATTTATTGTCAAGGAGAAAGTTTGTATTCTGCAGGCATGGTCAGGTTGGGGCCCACTTTTATTACAAATGTTCATTAAGATGGTCGTTTAAATCTGTTTACATAAAAGATAATGATACATGAGGAAAAGCACGATAAACACGACGTCAACAAAATAAAGCACCTTCTTTGTTACCCATAACAAAGATGTCTAATAAATCCATCGCCATTTTTACTGAAAATGCTTGACTATTCTATCGCTTCGAAACTATTGATTTCAAGAGAAAACTGGACGCAACGTATAAAATAATGATGGAGTCCAGTGGTTAGTTACATAATGTCGCCAAAATTTACATTAAAATTCACTGATCGATTGTCAGAGATATATCGTCAACAACAGATGAATAATGGATCAGCACCTCCCACCGCCCCCTTCAATACAGAATCAATGTTAAATTTAACAGAAGTTTTCCTAACATTCTTTTCACTGTATCACATATTAGGACTGCGTCACACAGTCATGCATTCTTGCCATTTGTTCATAAGTTACAGTCCTTTCTTTTTGATACTTTATTCATGAGAATAGTGTTAAACGCATTTACTGGACGCTGATTCAGAACAACCGATGTTCTGTATTTCTGTGGCAAACAACATCCCAATTTGGAAGGTTACATTTCGTAAGCTGATATACACCGCCCTTCATTAATTTTAAGACTGGCAACTTGTGGAGAGAAAATACACATAAAACTAACGAGGTTCTAAACTAAGAATTCTTTGACACACTGACTTTTATTCCGGAAGGTATTTTTTGCCCGAAATACTTGCACTTTCGTGCCGAAAATTATGTAAACAGATATTCCTCTTTACATTCCAATTACAATCATGTATTTTGCCCAGGCTCTCTCCAAGCCCATCCCAGACTCTTCTTCTTCTGAGTGCCAGTAACTTTCCCCGTTCACATGTAGGCGTAATACGAAAAGAAATTAAATCTACCGACGACACCGGCAACGTTTTCAAAACTCCGTGCTCTACAGACTACTTCTCCGACATCGCCGTTGGGCGGGAAGTCGAATCGCACTGGCCAGGCGTGCCCTTGCTTCACTTGCCGGACAGCAAGGAACGATCTTGTTCATGGGCCCAGTAATAGGGTCTGGTGTTGTTACTACAAGCAGTGCATAGCCTACGTACATATATGTAAAGTACTAACTATATTTTCATATAAATAATTTTTATAAAGCATTTGTCAATGTGGAACTACGTGAATATTAAACTTTAACTTTTTAGACAACCTCATCGTAAGGCAAATTATTGACTCAGCGCCAGTATTCCTTACTGAAGCTTGTTTTTAATTTGTTTCTTAATGTAAATTCGCTGTTATTTTCGTTCCCAGATACTTTAAATTTGCCAAATTTCACGTGGATTAGGATAATATTTTGTGCTGCAAGCTGGTTACGAGACTTACAGGTAAACTAAACTGGCACACCCTTATAAAGGCAATTAACCATTTAAAGTCTAGCGGTAACTTTACATACCGCCAGGCTTAAAGTTAAAAAGTTCTACGTGGTGCCCACATTGCGTTTATGTGTTTTGTACGGATCTCAGAACAAACAGCAACTTTTGCCTTATAAAACATCAAGAGACTGGGTTTTTATAACCGAAGTGGAGAGTGTTTACAGCGCGGTACGCACTGAGTCCTTATATCAAACAAATACGCTTCGTCTTTAATGGGTTAAAATGTGAATATCAGACAATTGAATTTGTGGTGGGAAAAGTGGCATTCGGACGGGTTTCCCTCCCAGTATATCGGTTTTCCCCTGTCAGTATCATTCCACCAGTGCTCCGTAATCATTAATATTCGGATTTATTAACAGCCAAGTTTTTTGAATGTTTCTTATCTATCTGTATTCTTCAGTTTATCAAACATTACGGTGTTTTTTACATGAGGCTAACATTATGACATGAAGAGTTATAAAATATCATCCATCTTCTTATTGTTCCTTTGTTCCTTCGCTAGAGACGATTTGATTTTGTTTCCGTTAAATCTCGATCATTGAAATTTCATGAACACTTACTTTTATCACGTACGTCTACCGCCATATTTAGGTTTAAAAATGAAGAGGTAACAAGAGACTGGACTGACCTGCGTCATGTCGAGGTTCGTCATTTGTACTCCTCACCAAATACTAATCGGGTGACCAAATTAAGAAGAAAGAGATGGGCGGTACATGTGGCACGTATGAGGGAGAAGAGAAATACCCACAGAGGTTTGCTAGGGAAACGCGGAGGTACGAGAAGGCTGGGAAGACCCAGGCTTAGTTGGGAACTGAATATGAAGGAGATTCTTAGAAAATAAAAATGGAAACTTAGCCTACACTGGATCCATCTTGGTTAGGAAAGGGACAATTAGCGGTCTGTTGTGAATGCGGCAATGAACCTTCGACTTCCATAAAATTCGGATAACTTTCTTGACTAGCTGAGAAAGTATTTATTTGCTTCTCAAAATGACTCTGTTCCACTGAATAAGTTCTGGGAAAATACGTATATTTATCAACATTTTATCGAAAAATAACCGGCAAGGTTTCAGAAGTAAAAAATGCACTAACAATACGTCGGCCACATTGCATCTGTCCTCTCGTGCTGTATTATTAATATCGAGTCCATTTGTAGCCTTGCTTGTCTTTCAGATCGTTCTGAAGACCCTCAGATATCCGCATCGTTAACAAATTACTCAGATATGACACGTGTGCTTCGTAAAAACGGAAGAAGGAGTTGTTCTTTATGCCAGCTCGCTGTAGGGAGGTTTAGACAAATCAGTTCTCTCGATCCGCATCCACTTTCATCACAAATATATTTCATTTCTTTGACTTTATGACAGTTATTTTGAGATGGAATGTACAGCTCTGTAATCAATCTTCTCTGCCTAATGTGAGTTGCCGTTAATGTTGAGTACGACTGTACCGCGGCCTTCTGTTACCCTGTTCCAACTGCTACGCGTTTTATTAAAATGAATAATGGTATTCTTAGAGAATAGGCATATGGCCCATGGCGCCTTCTGTTACTGCCACAGCTATAGGACCAGGGACGCAATGATGACAGTTTCAGATAGGGCTGAAGGAAATGCAAGACATGCGAAAAGAGAAAATTCAGCCTACACAAACAGTCTTTGAGGCCACACGTACCACATTCATTGAAACACACGGCTCTGTAAGTACTTAACAGATAAATCTGGTATTTGTCACTTTATAATAACTCATTTCCAAACATAATTCGTCACGAACTCCGCAAAGGACCTTCACCAATTTTTAAATTTTCAATAAAGACGCGTTTGTAAAGAGGCACGTATTTTACCATGTACTTCATTACGACCCCGTAACACACTCTTTTGCCTACAAGCACATATTTTATATAAAAAGTTTTAAACATCTTTACCTTAAATTTTCATATATTCACACTTTTGTCATATACATATATTTTAACGCATCTTCTGTTAAGAACCCCGTTTTCAAAAATCTTTACATTTATAAGGTATCATTACATCGTAAAGTTGGAAATCTCGCACCTATCACACTACTGAGTAACTTTTTAATGTTCTTAATAAAACTTTATGATGGCTTAGTAAGCCGAAACATGTATCTTAATTTTTTACACTTTGTATGTTGTGTAAGATTGTGTCGAGTAGAAAAATATATCTGCACTTGAATAACACAATGGGACTTGTCATCTCAAAAACTTTATACTGTTATTAATGTAAGAAAACATGCTTCGACGAACGCTGGTCGTCTTCAGGCTACTAAAGATATTATACAACTGATAAAGATGTTATACAACTTATAAAGATATTATACAACTGGTAAAGATATTATACAGCTGATAAAGATGTTATACAACTGATAAAGATGTTATACAACTGATAAAGATATTATACAACTGGTAAAGATATTATACAACTGCTAAAGATGTTATACAACTGACAAAGATATTGTACAACTGATAAAGATATTATACAACTGATAAAGATATACAACTGATAAAGATGTTATACAACTGATAAAGATATTATACAACCGATAAAGATATTATACAACAGATAAAGATGTTATACAACTGACAAAGATGTTATACAAATGCATTATACAGTGTAACTAACTGGGACCTCAATTTTACCTTTTTCTAAATACGTGTTGTTTTGTTACCGTCACTGATGTGGTGGTTGTTAAAACACGTCGCTTCAAGACCTTCTTCAGTTTTATAGTTTTATGACTTTAATTACACTTATATCACAATTTTAACGACCACCAGAACAGTGGCAGTGACAAAGCAACAGGCACTTTATGAAATCGAATACTGAGATCTGAATTATTAACACTGAATAATGCAATTGTACACTATACGTTTATGATTTTAGTGTCCTAAATATGACCAAAGTTGGTGGAAACATGTTGCCTTAAGTAAATTAATAACAATACAAATTATTTGTATTGATGGTATTTAATCCTTTATAAGACAGCAAACATCTCAGACACGGAGGGTCTATACTTCAGTGCGAGCTATTGCATGAAATGCATGGAAAGGGTTAATATAAACAGCGTCATGTCCTGTAAAGATGGCTTTGCTTGTAGTTGTGTATACAAGCAAGAGTATTTACTGTTGCTGTGTGTGCAAACAAAGGAGCATATCAGTGCTGTTTGGCGATCACATACTATGCTCATTATTCGTCCTCACGAGCGGCACATCAACCTCCTACAGACATGACAGTGAAAGCCAATAGCTGCCACCCGTATTCATCACGGGGCTACAGCTTCAGAGAAACAAGACCAATTGTGTAAACTTGAATTCCAGTTTCGTTACTAGGCATCAAAAAATAAAGAGAAATATTTAATGTGTTCCATGTCCGTGCACTATATTATACAAAAACACTAATCACCAACAAATGCACAAAGAGAGTTTTATCGTCAATTGTAACACACTCCTACATGTTTCGACCATGCTGGGTCATCTTCAGGGAGAACTTTTTGTTATCTTTACACTAAGGTTGCACTTTACAGTTGAGTGAGAATGTGCTGTTGACTGTATACTGTGTACTGGAGGCGTGAACTCTCTGCGGTCCCGGCCTGCAGGCCGAAACAGGGTCGAAACATGTAGGAGTGTGTTACAATTGATGATAAAATTCCCTTTGTGCATTTGTTGGTGATTAGTGTTTTTGTAAAGAGAAATGTCATTTGCGACCTGATTATATTTACGTAAATTTTAATTAATTTCGCAACAAATTTATGAGAAATATAAGCTCCTTCAAATACATTTTATGACAGAAATTAGCAGGGGTGCAAAAGGTTTGTACGGTGCTGCCGGTCCTTCCTATGTAAGTGCTTTATTTCAGACGCCTAGAATTTTGAAGTTGCTCCTAGAGTTTTGGAAAACATGTCCAACCCTGGAACTTATCATTAAGGCATTCCATAAAATGTTGCTGTTGTGAAATATGTAAGTTTCATATTCATCATCAAAAAGCCGATGACTTCACCACATCGCAAGTTAAATCAATCTACTTAATGTTTTCGACGCCTGTTTAAATCTTTGAGTTTCGGAACTCGCAAAAACAATCTTTATATATTTCTATCCTACATCATATAACATAAGACGCCTGATTAAAGACAAGAAGAGGTAGAGTCAGGCTGAGTAAAGAATGTGTGTTACTTCTGATAATCATACAGAAAACATAAATACAATCCGTGGACAAAATTCACGCATTTTTAATGTTAAAGCATGTGGTACACAGAGCAACGTAACTGCCGTGCTTCAAAGGGTTAATATGCTCACATCAATTCCTATAGTCTTCTCCAAAATGATCCCCTTCAATACATTTAAAAAAATTGAATACTTTTTTATTTCGCCTACGAGATCTCCAAGACCTGACCTAGAATTATGACTTAACTTATTTTGACTACCGTAATCCCCATGAAAGCCTCGATCAATATACGTTGCTTTAGAGATCCAAATCAAATATTTAAATTAATTTCACTACGTTGTTTTCATCGTGCATTTTTATTGACTTATTTACTAAAATGTGCGAACAATAATTGTTGTTGGCACTTTTAGTGAATACCTTAAATTAATGTTAACCCAGAATATATTTTAGAACACAGAAAGAACTCTTTTGTTCCAAACTGCTGATTGTATTTTTCGCTTGAACACTTTAACTGTGTTCAAATTTAGGGTTAGTATTCAATAAGGAACAGTTTAATAATTATTTAATTTAATAATCTTTACAACTACTTAATTAACACAAAAAACTGCGCTGTATGAGCAATTAACGTCCTCACTTAACCGACGGATGTGTTCTTAGCGGACACCAGTGCTCATTACCCTCTTCACGAAGTTTCATTCCTACAGCTCATACACTGACTGTTTTACCGACCGAGCTATCCCGATTCCCTGTGCGTCCTCCGCATTACTTAACTCACCTAATGCTACTGCTGGACACACTGCTGAAGGTCAATTTTCCATACTGGGATTTAATGCTAATAGTGTAGAAGCCGACGGCTCAAAAGGGAATTCACCTACAGAACATAACAGCTAATTAAATAATTAATTGGTTTATTTATTATTCGCGTAATCAAATCGAGAAGGAGATTGGCGGGGCGTGTAGCACGTATGGGGGAAAAGAGAGATGCATACAGGATTTTGGTGGGGCGACCTGAGGGAAGGAGACCACATGGGAGACCCAGGCGTGTATGGGAGGATAATATTAGGATGGATCTTCAAGAAGTGGGATGGGGGCATGGACTGGATTGAGCTGGCTCAGGATAGGGACAGGTGGCGAGCTCTTGTGAATGCGGTAATGAACCTCCGGGTTCCATAAAATGCGGGGAATTTCTTGACTAGCTGAGAAACTGTTAGCTTCTCAAGAAGGTCTCTGTTCCATGGAGTTAGTTAGTTAGTTAGTTAGTTAGTTAGTTAGTTAGTTGGTTAGTTAGTTGGTTGGTTAGTTAGTTAGTTAGTTAGTTAGTTAGCTAGTTGGTTGGTTAGTTAGTTAGTTAGTCAGTCAGTCAGTCAGTCAGTTACTTAGTTGGTTAGTTAGTTAGTTGGTCAGTTAGTTGGTTAGTTAGTTAGTTGGTTTGTTAGTGAGTTGGTTGGTTGGTTGGTTGGTTGGTTAGTTAGTTAGTTAGTTAGTTAGTTAGTTGGTTGGTTAGTTAGTTAGTTAGTTAGTTAGTTGGTTGGTTTATTAATGGCAGCTCTCACAGTAAAGGATTTAAAGTGAATAAATGAGGTTTGTGTGAAATGCGTGTATGATGTTTGGAGACGCAGCACCCGACGGTACAGGGCGAAAAAAATTTATGCAATTATTTCATAATATGCTCAACCTAAGCTGCGTAGAAAGACAGGGCGACTGTGGACTATAATTTGGCCTGGACCATCCACTTAAGGCGATGGTCACTAATTGAACTAAATAGTACTCAAAATACTAGATTCCGTTTATCCTCTCCAAAAACTCTTTTTGTTATTATGAATTCTGAGTCTGTATTTTGCTGCACCAGCGCCACATGCAGTTTCATCTAGAAAGTGGGGGGCGGGCCCCCCCCACCTCAGGGCACCACAGTGCTGCTATAGTGTTTGGACACAAAACAAACGCACTGAGAACGTTGTTTTACTGTGTCGATTTTTATTTTCTCGGTTTAATTTCAACATTACTGTGTACATACTCTGTACATAGACACGCTGATAGCAGATGCAGAGAACTGTCTTCGCGCTTTAACCTTTTAAAGCCTAGCGGTAACTTTACGTACCACCAGGTTTAACATTAAAAAATTCTACGGGGTGCCCACATTGCGTTTATGTGTTTTGTACGGATCTCAGAACAAACAGCAACTTTTGCCTTATAAAACATTAAGAGATTGGTTTTTATAACCGAAGTGGAGAGTGTTTACAGCGCGGTAGGCACTGAGTCCTTATATAAAACAGATACGCTTCGTCTTTAAAGGGTTAATTATAGAATTGAATACTTTCTTGAAAAAGAGCAACACCTACAGATACAAACTAAGCACACACATTTCTACAGTTTTTGTTATTCTGTTTATATCCGCACAGTTTCTTTCTATGCCTCTTCATGCACGAATTGCGTACCTTCACAGTAATATTATGTTAGTGCTGCCATTACACAGTATCCATCAGACGCCGCTTCTAAACAAACATAATTATATTACAATGCAACAAACTATCGTGTGTATTAAATTATTCTAGTTCCAACATTTGCAGGCATATGAATCTAACATATGTAACTGTATGGGTCCGACAGAATTTTATTAGCCCTGGCGTCAGTCCTCTGGGTCATCTGTCTTAAAACAGCGCTGGTTAGCAGACGCATCGCCTGTTGTACGCTTTAATCACTAGAGGCCGATCGTTATTTTATGGCACTGCCCCAAGGACAGACTTAAGTCTTGGCAATATGTGTAAGTAATTTTAACTGCATACAAATAATTTACAGATTTTAAATTATTAACCCTTTAAAGACGAAGCGTATCTGTTTTATATAAGGACTCAGTGCGTACCGCGCTGTAAACACTCTCCACTTCGGTTATAAAAACCAGTCTCTTAATGTTTTATAAGGCAAAAGTTGCTGTTTGTTCTGAGATCCGTACAAAACACATAAACGCAATGTGGGCACCACGTAGAATTTTTTAATGTTAAACCTGGTGGTACGTAAAGTTACCGCTAGGCTTTAAAAGGTTAAAGAGCCTTTTTGATATCAAAAAGGAAGAAAGATTCTGAAAGGTTCTGTCATATCTGTTGGCAAATGTATAAATGGCTCGAATCGACAAACAGCGTCTATACAAAGAAACTGATACCAGAATAAAGGATGCTAACCCTAATGCAGTAATTTGCAGATTATCTCATCAGAATCCGTGATTTAAGGTTCCGCCGCGCTATTGATGGGATCTTCGCTGTTCTGGGGTATAACGCAGCGTCAAGTGCTAATCCTTTACCGACCTTTCGGGACAACGTCCAAGAAGAGTAAACTCTTCTTGGACTTCTTAACCCATGAAGATGGGATCGATACGTTGTCTCGAAACGTCGATAAAGTATTGCCACTCGACGCTGCGTTATCCCGCAGAAGAGCGCAAATCTAATCAAAATGTTTTCTTAACCGCGAAAATGCGTCGTTTTCTTCACGTTCTTCAACCAAATCGCTTAAAATTAGTTCAGATCCATAAACATCATTTGTACTTCTATTAAGTTTGCAGTGCTTTCCACAGTCGTATTCTTTAGCATATACACATTGCGTTGTGCTACTCGGATCCAGTAATCAATACATACAAGTATCTATTATAAGCCTCCCAAAATGCCCTGATAAACAGAGAGAACAATAACGGCACAGAAGTCAACATTTCTTACAGTTTGTCAAACCACAAAAAGTACATCGAGAAGAAGGAGGATTTTTGTAACGGAAGACGCAATCCTCAGCATTCCCCGCAACACCAAATCCAGAAGACTTGTCTTAAAAACCTTTCCCACCCCACCGCAATACTCGCCCTCACGCAAAGTAATCAGTTCGCACACACGAATAGCGCACGATCGAGTCGCTGCGGGATAAACACACATGTATGAATGGAAATTATTTTGTTTAGTTCAAAACAACAAGCCGTGGCAGAAGAACCACCGCTCACAAGTTTACAGAACGCCACAATCGAACAGTACGCACTCTAACAATGTGTTTCCATTGTGATTAGGCCAATGTTCGCAAGATTGCTTTAGGTGTCTGAGATTCTGTGGAGGAGGCATTGCTAATTAACTCCAGAATACACAGCCACTGCTGTGTACCTGTTAAAAGCCACTACATGATTTCAGAAGACCAAAACCTGGCAAAACGAACATTACAAGTGATAAGGCCGGCATTAACCTTTTAAAGCCTAGCGGTAACTTTACGTACCACCAGGTTTAACATTAAAAAATTCTACGTGGTGCCCACATTGCGCTTATGTGTTTTGTACGGATCTCAGAACAAACAGCAACTTTTGCCTTATAAAACATTAAGAGACTGGTTTTTATAACCGAAGTGGAGAGTGTTTACAGCGCGGTACGCACTGAGTCCTTATATAAAACATACGCTTCCTTTTATAAGGGTTAAACTATCAAGAAATGCGTACGTTAGATTATGACTCTGTTACATTTGAGGCCTTCCTTCTTCAGGGATGTTAGACGGCATAGGTTGGTAGTTGATTACTGACGTTTCGGGAGATACAGATCTCCCATTCAAGGTTAAAATAGTTCAAGAAGAATGCATATAAACGGACGAAGCCTGAAAACTCTTTTTTTTATATTTTATCTGTCTGTTGTGTGAATAACTGACGCTGTTGCCTAGATTATAGTATATAACACGTCATCCGTCGGACAGCCCTGTGCCTGTTAGAGGCCCCATAACCTATCAGATATTACCCAGCCTATTACAGGTTCCGTAATCTATCAGATGGTACTTTACATGTTACATGTCCCTTAAACTGTCACGCTGTACTGTACCTGTCTGAAGCACGACGTTTGCCATTCTCTGTGACGTCAGAGTGGAAGATCTCTGATGGTTCGCTAGGAGAGAAGGCTGGGTCCAAAACCACGTGTTCGTGATGCCTCAGGTACTGCTGGGGTGACTGCAACACACACAAATGCCCACAAAGTAATTTACGCTTCTTTATCTCGTTACAGATATATGGGGAATAAAACTTATTTTGGTGTTTTACAATGCCAAATATCTATAATATCTTCTCTGATTACAGAAATATAAGCTGACATGGTCATTCGCAGTTTAAAGTTTAAAAATATCTTACTGGATTAAGAATTGTGTTTTTGGATGACAACGATAAACTTTCAGCAGAGTCATCCCTAGTTTTCTCTTCGACCAGTAAAACGGCAGAGGTAGTTGAAAATCGCATAAATACTTGCAAGCATTTACTTCATGGATTTGTTCATCGTCTTATGTTAATAACAACAATAATTCTTCTAATCATCACCCCGCTGTGCGTGTATGTAATACTAATTCAGCCTTCACAGAATAAACACGACACGGTTTTCATGCTCTTATCTTATTTTGTGCAACATGTTTCGGCTGCATACCCTGGCCGCCATCAGGTAGAAACTTTTCTTTTTATGACTTTGTGAGTTTCCACCTGATGATGGCCAGCGTAAGCAGCCGAAACATGTTGTACAAAATAAGATAAGAGCATGAAAACCGTGTCGTATTTATTCTGTGAAGATTGCTTTAATAATAATAATAATAATAATAATAATAATAATAATAATCAACACGTGAAACTCGACAGAACCGTCCACAACAGTAAACCCGACATCATAATCCGGGATAATGAAAAAGGAACATGAATGCTAATTGGTGTAGCAATCCCGGGAGACAGAAATGTGATAAAGAAAGAAGCCGAGCAGATTCTAAAATATAAAGACCTTATAACAGAAATACAGCGCGTGTGGAATGTAAAAACACAGGTGACGCCAGTAATAATAGGAGCAACTGGAACCATTTCAAAATGCTTCAGAAAATACTTGAGCAGCGTACCGGGACAGCACGATATCAAGGAACTGCAGAAAACAGCTGTACTGGGCACAGCACACACACACTGCGGGAAGTGCTAATGTAGAAGCACGAAAGGGTTTAGTATTGCAGACAGCGCTATGTGCACCATTAACAGTACGCGCAGAATAGCTGCGACACTGTGTATCCTAGCAACATGGTTTGTTTCAGGTACATAAGTGTGAATACCCTGCATAAAAGAGATAATACAATAATAATAATAATAATAATAATAATAAACACAATACTAAGTTTCGGGGATAAAACCAATCTCCGATGTCATTACGGTAAAGCACAAGGCTAGAAGCTACTCAGTTCGCTTCGAGACGTAAATTTACTGTCAACAGTTGGACCCAGATTTTCAAAATATTCCACAAAGCAAATTATTCCAACTGATGCTTAATCGCCTTTCCATGATACACAGAAATATTACTTAGGGTCCCTGTCCAGCGACAAAGCGGTGATCAGTACAATGTTCCTGATTTATGCAAGCGCGTCTGATTGTTAACTATCGCCTGTGATTGTGTTTTAGAGACACACAATTAATTATACTCCGTAACCTGGCGCTCAGGAAGGACGTCTGCTTTGTTCATATTTCAGAAAACGCGCCATAATATTGGGCTCATTGGTAAGTGGCTACAACCTGACTACATAACTGCATGGCGCAGTCCTTCCTGAGAAGCTAACAGTTCCTCAGCTACTCAAGAAACTCCCCGAATTTTATGGAAACCGAAGATTTATTACCGTGCTCAAAACTGCCCTCCCTGTGTCCCTGTTCTGAGCCAGATCAATCCAGTTCGCGTCCTCATAGAATTTCTTGAAGATCCATTTTAACCCTTTAAAGACGAAGCGTATCTGTTTTATATAAGGACTCAGTGCGTACCGCGCTGTAAACACTGTCCACTTCGGTTATAAAAACCAATTTCTTAATGTTTTATAAGGCAAAAGTTGCTGTTTGTTCTGAGATCCGTACAAAACACATAAACGCAATGTGGGCATCACGTAGAATTTTTTAATGTTAAACCTGGTGGTACGTAAAGTTACCGCTAGGCTTTAAAGGTTAATACTACCGTCCCACCTAAGCCTAGGGCTTCCAAGTGGCATCTTGCCTTCAGGTTTCCCCACCAAAACCCTCTAAGCATCTCTCCTGTCCCCCACACGTGCCATAAGCCCCACGAATATCTTTCTTCTTGATTTTACCACATAAAATAATACTGGAAGAAGAGGCTATAAAACTCATTGCAAGGCAGCTGCTATGAATGAGGTTAAATGTATGTATGAACACTACTAGTTGAAGTTTCAGTTAGTGGTGTTTATACTAATCTGCTTCGTATTCGGAAGTTCGTGGTTTCGATTCTCAATAGTGTGGATGCGAGGATATTCTAAGAATTATTGTGATTCCCATCACAGGTTCCAGCCAAATCTTCGTACGGTACCGAGGGTTAGCTGTGTGTTTTGCAGGACAAACACAGCAAAACGCCACGTTCAATAACTCTTTGTTTGACGGGTTTTTCCATTTGATGCACACTTTATGAAATTCAACAAAACATTAGTCACGCTCCTGCGCATTCCTATGTCTTTATTGTCGATTAGCTTCGTCAGTAATAGAATTTATGTCCCAATGCGGTATTGGTCAGCTCAACGATCAATGGATTTATTATGCATTTGCAAAATTCAAAATAATATAATTATGCAGATGCGATTTTTTTTCTGTCTGTTAGACGTTTAGCATTAAATAATGTCATTGCTGGTGTCCACTTCCATGAAGTAAGATAATCAAATGTCATTTTAGTACTTTCAATCGGGGCTGTGCAGTCGGTACACAAAAGCTCCGACTCCGACTCCTCGATTTATAAAACTCCGACTCCTTCATAAAAGCTCAATATGTATTAATAACGGTAAACCTATAAGACATTCCATCACCACCGCGTGAATCATCGGGCTACTGTTTAGACTTATCACCTATATTTAAGTGTAAGTCGAATGGTTACTGTAGCTATCAGGGCTCTGGAATTGGAGGATCTAGTAAAGATTTAGATTGAGGTCGGAGTCGGAGTCGATATATTTTTACCGACTCCGAGTGCACCTAAAAATTCATTCCGACTCCGACTCCGACTCCACCTAAAATTCCCTCCGACTCCACGACTTCGACTCCGACTCCACAGCCCTGCTTTCAATATCCTACCTTAATCTACTTAGGAAAGACTGACATATATGTGAAGTAACAAGGATCCTTTAACACAAAAGCAGTACTCAAGCAGGCAAAGTGACCATGAAAAATTTAATGCAGCAATTCATTTTAAGGCTACTTTCATGGACATACTGCAGAATTCGGATCAAAAATTTCTTGAGACTTCCATAGTTACCGTAAGTAAACAAAATTAAAAAGGCAGCTGACTTTCCCCTCTTGTTCCCATAAAACAAGGTCCAGTTTTTACCAAAGTTGTAAAAGTGTGTTTTTCTTACATGTCGTTCTTTAATAATAAAAATAATAACCCCTGAAATTTTTCTTCTTTGATAAAGATAATATTTGTGTTTGAAAAGTAAGTCTGTGATGGTATTGCCAGATGGCGGCTTGGCCTCGAAATGAATATCGTAAAAAAATAAAAATTTCCAATTCACAATCAACAAACCAAATCGCTCAAATGTTTTCTCTCCCTCCCTCTTTTTCACTTTCTTTTTTCCTTCCCGAAGCAGCTTACGTTTTCCTTTCACTTTGTATCTTTACTAGTAAGTTCTCTCTTTACTTTGTTTCTTCTGTAGTAATTTCTCTCCTTAAGCGTGTATTTGTACCCACGTTTAATCAATACTTCTCCTCTTAGATTTGCATTACATATTTATATACACTGAAGTACGGACGGAAGGAAGAGATTGCTTTCAAATATCTCTGGACAATTACAAAAACAGACTAACGTGAACTTTCGCCTTTTCTCTAAATTCCATTAAATATCATCTATGTATGACGTCAATCAAAATGCCACTTTCTTTTTTAAGACTTTGGATCAAATTTCTTCCAGAATAAACAGAAAAATTCCTGGTCCATCTCCCAACTAATTGCTTACGTAACGGGCGAACCCGTTTCGCGTATTAAGTTATAAAACCGATAAAATACGGCATTTCTTTTAAGAGTACAAATACAATTAATTTATGGCAATGTGATGCAGCTAATATCAGTTGCGGCCTTAGCTTTTCTGGGGTGTTACGTCGGCGTAGATTCGTTGCTGATTGCCCCCTTTTCGGAACAGCCTGTCTGTCCCATTTTCGAACATCACGCAGTCCAAAAAGACAGGACGGACAGGCTGTTCGTAATCGTCGGAAATCAACCACCAAACTACGCGGCGTGACATACTGGAAGAGGGAAGACTGCAACTGCGCCGTGGCGGAAGCCTGACATCTCGTAGTTAATAATAGTGCTGGTTTATGGGTCATTTGCGTAGGAAGCAAATATAAAACTCTTTTAAGGTTTTGAAAAATTATGAACCCGTGACTTTTGTACTAGAAGTTTACAGGGCGATTTTATTTTGAGTCACATCGCCCCACAATATGTAGTATGTGAAGGTCAAACCTTTCTATCTATATGGCGTTTAATTGACGTTGTAAAGGAACATTATACAAACACCACATAACGTTGGTCCCATCATTAATTCCTTCCATTGTTTCTCCAGGTTTTAAGTAAGCCAATTCCGCTGCCTTCCTGTTCGACAATGGAGGATGACTAGTCACAATCTGGGTGCAAATATTAATTTTATATCCACAACAAATGAATACGCAGATCAATGAGGTGTGCAAAATCGAAACGAAAACTAATTTATGACTCCATTCAGTGTGAATAAATTTGCAATAATAAATTATCCATGTTGTTCACTGCCGGAATATAAATTCTGTTTCATCATTAACTTCGTTCTTACTCTCCAGGTTTCAAATACACTACCACACATTACGTAATTTAATTCTTTTTCTTCCTACCCCTGGGAAATTTTATATATGTCTATAACAGATAATAGATTTTTGATACTAACACATTAACATGAAGACCCATGACATATGCCAAATGGCAAATAATATTTTTTCGATTGGCGCCACAGCCTCTAGTGGGCCAGGGCCTCCTCATTATCCAGGCTTCACGATCACATTCAGACACACCACATTCGGCAGGACTCCTCTGGACGAGTGATCAGCCCAATGCAGAGATCTCAACCCGAAAACACACAACACTCACAAAAAACAGACAACCATGCCCCCGGCGGGATTCGAAATCGCAATCCCAGCAAGCGAACAGCAGCAGACCCACAACTTAGACCATGCGGCCACTCGGCTAGGCAAATTCCAAAAATATGTTCGAAAAACTTTCGGCTAGTGTTCCATGTTTAGCCTAAATCATTTGCATGATCATTTATAAGGTCAGGGGTAGATAAATAAAATGAGTATGGAGTATTGGTGGAATTACTAGTAGTGGAATATGGAATACTCGCTGAAAACCACAAATCAGTGACACTTTTTCCTCCACGAACCCTACATGAATTGGCTTGGGATCGAAACCAGACTTTCGCTGTGAAAGTCCGTAAATAACAGACTAAATCAAGAAACGGGCCAAAATTGAAGGAAAATATGTAATAATTTCGTTTTATTCATTTGATAATAACATTATGACATAATGGCACGGATTGGCTGCAACAAAATCGTTACAGAACACCATGGTGATGCAAGCATTGTGCATCGCATGCTTTGCTAGCACAACAGTTTGCGTACTGTTTAGTTAGCTGTGTCAACAGCAGCTTTGTATATTCAATTAATTACATAAATACTAAAGAGGGATTCAAAATATATAAGAACTCATTTGTAAACCGCGCTGCAGGCCTGGAGTACACCTCTGTGCTGATATAGCCTTTAAATTTCACTGCACGGATAACAGATTTTCCTCTTGTTCAAAGCGTCAAGGCTGGTCTTGGAGTTTACCCAATCTGCTACTCGATGGTTAGCTGCGGTTTTTCCTGGGGGCGAAGGGGGGGGGGGGGGTTAAGAAGCAGCAGCGTTAAGCTGACGGCTTGCCTCATCCAGTGCCGAGGTCAAGAATGAATGGAGTCATAAATCTACTCCCTCCATGTTCTTTCGTGACGTGCATAGAGAAACCTTGCCTTCTACAGGCCTATTGTTCAAATATGAAGTAAATACTTTATTTTGTTGGTCACGCTGTGATTGCTTTTAGTTATAAAATACGATTCAGTTTTCTAGAGCCAGAAATTACTGGCTTACTCACCGTAAGCTTGGAAGTGTTTATTGTTTTCTACTTGTCGAACGTTGTGATTGTTGGTTAGAATCCAACTCGGCTTACGGATATATGTCTATGCGATAGTTTTGTGTAGATAGGTGTCTTGCGAGGTGCCGATTACCTATCCAAGGGGTCTCATCAGATGTCTATAAAGAAGATTTACAAATCCGAAAAATGGGACTATCTTTGTAGCGTCGGCCTGCAGCACAGTACAATAAGAGGAATAGAAAAAAGAAGGAAAGTTAAAGTTTATCATTGTACTCTGTTCGATCCGTGAGATTGGCTTCATTTTAACCCTTTAAAGACGAAGCGTATCTGTTTTATATAAGGACTCAGTGCGTACCGCGCTGTAAACACTCTCCACTTCGGTTATAAAAACCAGTCTCTTAATGTTTTATAAGACAAAAGTTGCTGTTTGTTCTGAGATCCGTACAAAACACATAAACGCAATGTGGGCACCACGTAGAATTTTTTAATGTTAAACCTGGTGGTACGTAAAGTTACCGCTAGGCTTTAAAAGATTAAAGACGAAGCGAATCTGTTTTATATAAGGACTCAGTGCGTACCGCGCTGTAAACACTCTCCACTTCGGTTATAAAAACCAGTCTCTTAATGTTTTATAAGGCAAAAGTTGCTGTTTGTTCTGAGATCCGTACAAAACACATAAACGCAATGTGGGCACCACGTAGAATTTTTTAATGTTAAACCTGGTGGTACGTAAAGTTACCGCTAGGCTTTAAAAGGATAAAGACGAAGCGTATCTGTTTTATATAAGGACTCAGTGCGTACCGCGCTGTAAACACTCTCCACTTCGGTTATAAAAACCGAGTCTTAATGTTTTATAAGGCAAAAGTTGCTGTTTGTTCTGAGATCCGTACAAAACACATAAACGCAATGTGGGCACCACGTAGAATTTTTTAAGGTTAAACCTGGTGGTACGTAAAGTTACCGCTAGGCTTTAAAAGATTAAAGACGAAGCGAATCTGTTTTATATAAGGACTCAGTGCGTACTGCGCAGTAAACACTCTCTACTTCGGTTATAAGAACCAGTCTCTTAATGTTTTAAAAGGCAAAAGTTGCTGTTTGTTCTGAGATCCGTACAAAACAGATAAAAGCAATGTGGGCACCACGTAGAATTTTTTAATGTTAAACCTGGTGTTATGTAAAGTTACCGCTAGGCTTTAAAAGGCTAATGACATCACTACTGTCTCTCAATTGGCAGGTTGAACACCGGACATCGTCATTACTACAACGTGCTAGAATATAAAAACCACGTTACAGAGTTCAACCATGAACTGCCCAAGTCTATAAGCCACAGGGCACTTGCTGTACACCAAGACCCTTATACAGTCACGTCTCCTGCGGTTTATCGTCCATTGACTTGGGTAAAACAGTGTCAGGAAATGCGCCCGGTGTTTTAAACTTCTGTTCACATTAAGTGGGTCCCTGTCACCACAGCATGGCGCGTCTTCAGGTTGCAGGTGGAGGAGACGGCCTCCATAAATAGAGTGTAGCCGTGAATATATTGAAGAAACAGTGTCAGATACCTTACAAGGGATACTTCTCCAGCTTACGGTTGCGCGAGGTGCCAACGACTCGTCACACTAAACTCTCAAGGCGTTACGATATATCCTAGAGGTCCCCAGTCTTATTGGCCACTTCAGAACGCTTTAATGAAACCCGGTGTTACATAAAGTTCAGGGAATTCTCGACTATCTAAGGAACTGTCAGCTTCTCAAGCAGGTCTGTGCTCTATCGAGTACTTCAGATATTTTATTTAAATATACTCTCAGATACTAAAGTTGTATGGCGTCGGTTGTACGTGAATGAAATATGTGCCGCAAGCATTGATAGAATGATACTGACAAGGGAGAACCAAATACCCGGAGAAAACCCTGTCATACTGCCACTTTGTCCAACACACACTGGCTTGAGTTTGGAACTGAGCTTCCGCGGTTGAAGAATCGGCGACTAACTGCCTTAAAATGGCAGAGGGTTACTCAGTTATGTAACTAGATATTTATTTAGTTATGCACCCCCAGGTTTAACATTCACAAATTCTACGTTCTGCCCACACAGTGTATTTATGTGTTTTGTGTGGATCTCAGAACAAACAGCGATTATTTCCCTATACAACATTAACTGGCTGGTTTTTATAACCGAGACGGAGTGTTTACTGCGCGGTACGGACTGAATCTTTAAACAATCCTACGTTCTGCCCACACAGTGTATTTATGTGTTTTGTGCGGATCTCAGAACAAACAGCGGTTATTTTCCTATACAGTATTAACTGACTGGTTTTTATAACCGAGGTGGAGAGTGTTTACCGCGCGGTACGGACTGATTTCTTTAAATATATTTCAGAAAAGCTGAGAAAATAAAATGACTTTGACATGAAATAAGTATTTCGCAACAGAATCTGAGGTTAAACGAACGGGAAGAAAAGGGCTGAAGTCTGTCAGAACCCAAAAGAATTAACGCTCATGTACAGGCTCATAGACCTCTTTGAAAACAGCAGATTTAATAGTTTCAAAAAAGAGTTTACTTGTAAAAGGAAATAAAAAGAAATAAATCGGATCCCTGCTGTCCTCTATTCATTAAGAGTGAGAAAAAAACTTAGTAAAACTACTCTGATTGAAGCACAGAGAGAGGCGAGCAAGCAATATAATACATTCAAAGTTGACTTTAGACTTTCACTTTGCCGCCTGTACTTGAGAAACCTTTTCTTAATTCTACAAAGTGAATGGGTCATGGAAATCAATCAAGAAATAACAAACGAAGCTAGTAAAAGAAAATAAAGGATTAAAATAAGAATTATAATGAGAGGAGGAGAGGGGATTCGAAAGCCGAAGTAAAATAAATAAACACGCTCAGATGATGAAATTCGAAGTTACTGCAGCGACTAAATGGAGGAAAGAAATGCGAGGGACAATAAAAGGCATTTTACTTTGAAGTCTACAGGAAGCGTACAGAGGCGTCTGATGCTTATATCTCCACAACTTGCAACGCAGCAGAAGGGCCAACCGCAGTGAAAAAGACGCACTTCTGTTTCAGTTTAAAGTGAAGAGTTTGCAATCAGTCAGAAACACGGTATACTCCATATTCACTTTAAAACACAGACGAAGAAAAGCAACCATTCAAGGCAGGATTTGACAAGGTACACCGAAATGGAACACAAATTTTAAAAAACTATGACAGATTTTTATAAGGGTTGATAAATCAAATTTTAGGACGCTGCCGACAGCAGAGATAGGCTTATAAATAAATAAACTAACTCAATGGAGCAGAGGCCTTCTTGAGAAGCTAACAGTTTCTCAGCTAGTCAAGAAATTCCCGGCATTTTATGGAACCCGGAAGTTCATTACCGCATTCACAAAAGCCTGCCACCTGTCCCTATCCTCAGCCAGCTTATAAATAAATAAATAAATAAATAAGTGCATACATAAATAAATATAACCAAGGAGGAGAATTTTTGAAAGGCTAAGAATTCCTCCTAAGCTGCTGAAGTCTACTCCCAACATTTTATGGGACAGAACGTTCATGGCCATATTCACAAAAGTCTACTTGTCCGCGTACTGAAAAATGCATCAAATCCACGCCCACTGCCCCCCCCGGCGCCATTCTACCCCTGTAAGACTCACTTCAATATTATCCATCCATCTGAGCTGAAACCTGTACATTATTCTCGTCTCTGTGTGCGCTCCACATGCTCCGCCCATCTCATCCACCCTGATGCACTCACAGATCCGAGACGTGTACAAGTCGTGAAGCCCTTCATTACGCTTTTGTCTCAATTCTCCCGTTACTTACTGGGCAAACAAATAACACAAGTCCTAAATTCTAGTCAGCACTGGACACTATCTCAGAAAGGCACATTCTGATGCTAACGAATTTAACCTTCAAAATCGTATTAGATAACAGCTCTTTCCTTCCACATCCTTTCCTATCCATTTTGCACTAGCCATGCAAACTTTCGACGCTGCATAATCCGAGATATTGACAACGCCTTTAAATAAGTTACAAAAATAATTATAAAATAAAAATCACACGTACAACAATGGCGCAAAATAAATCGTTAAACAAATTACAAAATAAATATGCAATTTCTAATAGTGGCGCAAAATAAACCATTGCACGAATTATAAAATGAATATAACGTTTCCAATAGCGTTGCAAAATAAACTGTAACAAATTCTAACATGTATATCACGTATCAGTAATCGCGCATAGTGATCTCTAGCCTCTAAAATCTAGAGATTATTACAACTTCTTTGCCCCACGCCCCATCCTAGTAGCCATTTATCTGATCCTTAAGAAGAAGTGAATCACTATGGACCAAGCGCACAATGCACGCTGTAACGAATTTCTTCCCTTTTCAGCGCCCCGCATGCGGCTTCTTATCCGCAGTTCTTCGAATCAAGCAGACGTCCCCCACTTCAGCGCTTTAGAAACACACGCCAGTATGTTTAATTAGCGACAATTTGCATCCGGTCCACGAACGGAAGGCTGGGCGGTAGGAGGGTGAGCGTGCCATATTTGCTAAATGGATCAGACTTAAGATTTTACCGTCTCCCTTTCCCACCCCCTTGGGCCTGAACCTCAGTTACCCTCTGCACAGACCCCCTTCCTTGTAACATGCCTTACATAAAGTGTATTAATTCGTTCCTTCGTTGTGATGTTTCACAGATATTGTAGCGCTGTGTGCTACATAAATCTTAGCTGGATACAGCAGTCCGCTACAAACAGGACACCCCTTTAAGGTCGCACTATATTCCGAATACAAAGTAAAGGGTTCTTTTCTGTCAGTCGTAAAACACTACACTCCGCAATCCCCGTTGCATCTTACAGGCCAACTTCTGATATCGTCTTCTAAATTATTCATTTTAACCTCTACAGGCTTATAATTATAACAAACAAAACACTGTCTCTACACTACAGTATTATGATATACGGTATTTATAATGTAATATAATATAACATAATATAATACCATATAATATATTTATTATATTATATTAAAATATATTACAATACAATACAATAGAATACAATATTATAAATATAATATAATATAATATAATATAATATTATATTATATTATATTGTTGCTCTCTTGATAGGTTTGAGATTCCAAAAAGATGTAGCCGAAGACTCAAATCTTTTGTGATAAGGCAATTAGTCCACAGTAGCATAGGTGGTAAGCGGGCCCTCTTACCAAAGGCTTGTTGCTGATGAAGAAACAGACGCTTAGGTGTAAATATGTGTTGAATGTTCGGTGATTTAGGGCCTATAAGGGATAAGGGCCTACCTTGTGGATTAGGAGTGCTGAAAATCGCAATATTAAAATATTTTTAAGACATCTGTTACGAGGGAGACGATTTCTTGTAGTTGCGATAGGGGCTTCTCAATCCGTCGAGAAAGTGCGAATTTTTCGAAGAAAATGTTATACAACGGTGTTTGATGTTATTTCACAGACATTTCAATCAGTCCGAGGATGACACAAAAAGGAGATAATCCTCTTGTAACAGTGAATGAAAGAATATATTTTCGAGTAATGTCGTTTTCAAATGACAGAAACTTCCTTCCATGTTTGCATTTCTATTGACATGAAGGCCAAGTGTATCACAATGTTCATCAATATTTTTATAGACTACATTACATTTGTAGCGGACACGCTGTGGCGCAGTTGGTTGAGGCACTGCGCCACAAGCCGGAAGGTCGCGGGTTCGATTCCAGGTGGTGTCATTCGAATTGTTCATTGACATAATCCTTCCGGTTTTACTATGGCCCTGGGGTCGACTCAGCGTCTAACAGAAATGAGTACCAGGGATATTTCCTGGGGAGTAAACGCGGCCGGTGCGTAGGGCTGACAACCTTACCACCTTCATGTGCCGATTATCTAGAAATCTGGGAGCCTCGACCTCCTGGAACCCTCAGGGCCTGTCCAGGCCTGTAACGGGATTGCTTTACCTTTTACCTTACATTACATTTGCATCTGTTGCTGGTTTTAGAAATATCGCCCATGGAAGAGCAATTTGCCGTAACCCACAAAATTCGTCAAAATGAAATTTCCGCCATCACTAGACAGTTGGATTACTTCTGTCAAAATGTTGCGTCCTCAAAAAAATGATTTCCTTTATATTTTCGTAAAAACATAACATGCTTAAGTGTTGGTCTATCAACCCTTTAAAGACGAAGCTTATCTGTTTTGTATAAGGACTCAGTGGGTACCGCGCTGTAAACACTCTCCACTTCGGTTATAAAAACCAGTCTCTTAATGTTTTATAAGGCAAAAGTTGCTGTTTGTTCTGAGATCCGTACAAAACACATAAACGCAATGTGGGCACCACGTAGAATTTTTTAATGTTAAACCTGGTGGTACGTAAAGTTACCGCTAGGCTTTAAAAGGTTAAGGATCTGTAAAGTTTTTCCTGTCTCCTGTAAAACTGTGTATCTGTGGGTTATGGCAGACTGCTCTCTCCTGGGCGATATATAGAAGCACAATTGATGGAATATTGGAGAAACATATGAAATGCATTTCCCAATACCAGTTACGTAACAACGGTCTAAATCTTCCTCATGATATGAAAATAGACTCACATGTGTTTCTGCAATAATAATACAAACATTGTTTCCAAATTTAAAGGTTCCAATTACATCAGTAAATAATGGTTTTAATACGCCATAAATAGTAATATTATTACACCCATTACATTCTTAATAAAAGTTTGACTATAAAAGTCCTAATGGACATATAAAATTTATATTTGTGTGTTTAGAGGGAAGGAAATGACACAGGACATTCCTATCTTTTTACCGTACGTGTATGCATTGGTCTTGTAATGCACGTGGCGACCGTAAGAGCGCACTGCTCTTTGTTTTCGTTTGCCGTTTTCGAAGTAACAAGACGAGAAGAAGTGAGGGCGAATATCAATAGAGTGTTTTAGCACTTGTTAAAACGCAACGCTTAATTTCGTAATTTTTTATTTTGGGGAGAGGTTTTCTTTCCTGTGAAGTGATTTTGGTGAGGACATACCTGAAAAACTACTTGTATACGAGATATTCCAGGTTCGAATCTTCGTTGGGATTCGAGATTTGATCGCTTTCGTGTTGCTTCAGTCGCAAAAGCACCTAACTTTTTTCACGCCATGTATGTGTTTTGTGTGGTTCTCAGAACAAACAGCGGTTACTTAAGTATGACAACAAACCCAACAAACACACATAAGTGCATGAAAGTGTATTATACACACTGTATAACTCATACATGTTTCGGCCACTCATGCGGACATCTTCAGGGAGGTACATTAAAATATCAACACATCCTTGTGTGGAAGATGATTTAGCACACACATACTGTTCACTGTGCATCGAATCAATCACAAATATTTTATCAGTATTTTAATCTTTAACGTATATATTAAACCATGTATTTTTAAAATCAATGTTTTTATCTGTGAATTGGTTCCATTAAATTCTGTTTTATTTCGATGTATGTATTCTATGTATTGCATGTAATGTACGTTGTGATTTGTTACTGTGTTGGTTCTCAGTGTATATAATTGTAATGTATGCACGCACAGGGTACGGGCAATTTTAAATGAATAAAAAACCTTAAGACCTTTTCGACTTAAATTTCTCGATTTCTGCCTCTCTATTCTTTATTATCGCCGTTCGTTTTCTTCTTAATTTTTATCACCTCACAAGGTGTGCGCAGACTGTAACAGACTTGACACAAGAACACAAGAAAATCTGTCCCCCATCTCATTCTGTTCACCTTCCCCTCCTCTGCAACTTTTCATTCAAGAAGGAATGGAAGGAGAAAAAAAAGTAATACTAAAAATTATGACGAAAAATCTAGCTGCAAATCGAGTTATTGCAAAAGTTTGTTCCCCCCCCCCCCCAACCTTTCCCTTATTCCTAACACTTTGTGTTTTTGGCATAAGGAAATATCAGCACAGGCAGTAACCGATGTTTGAGACGTGAAATTAAAGAAATTAGTAACACAGGCAAGCGACGCCAGTTCTAGATCAGTGCAGATGTGGACATAACTTCCACTCTTGCGACATCAAATTTTACAAAGAATATCGGCTCACGGAATAACCTTCATTTCTTAAGAACTGCAGGTCGAAAACCAGGATGGCATTTAAACTTCCATTTACCGCCCCATAAGAAGCTATACGTGGTCAGACTTATGCGTTAATCCGGAAGGTATTTCTTGCGAATTTAAGGTCTACACGTTACCGTGTTAGGTGCAGAATGACATTTAGGAACATTTTCGGGGGGGGGGGGGATGAGTCTTTCAGGCGCAAAATACTACATTTATCAACCGATCACAAAAGTGCAATTTAGCAGTAACATGGTAAGAAATGAAGGTGGGTTCTGTTTTATTGACACTGCTGCTAGAAGGAATAGTGATAAAAAGAGAACTAGAATTTTGGATTCTTGTTAAATATATAGATGACAAAGCACAACAGTTATAAAAAGCGTGTGTTAGCTTTCTCAGTCCGCCTCTATGCATAAAATAACTCTGTTGCGATCGGAACCATTTTCGTAGAATTTTATATTGGGAGTTTTTACTAAAATCTGTGACTCAAGTTACATATGACAAAAATAACGACACTTTATAGAAAGATATACTCGCATTCTTCTTGGATTAAGAAAGGCTCCAAAATAAAATAAATTTTAGAAATTCAAAATACACATTTTATGTCAAATATCGGTACATATTTTTTTAAAAAATTCCTCCCTTTTTTTGTTAATGTTAAAAACTTTAAATCAGTATCCGTCCAAACAAATAATTTAATTGTGTTTGTGCAGATATTGATATAACTTTTTGCACTATCATCAATAAATTCGTCATAATCCTGTAATTTCGAGAAGACTTAAAAACGAAATACACAGAACACCTGATACGTGTTTTTTGTGACGCGTCTAATTCAATTACACTGTGGGCCACGCTGTCTGTTCGCACTCGGTCTTGTAGAGTGTGAAGGTGAACACTATTTGTCCGCGCTTTTGTGCTCCGTCTGGAAATGCGAAGGGCCTTATGAAAAGTTGATAACCTGTAGAAGGAGCCACCGCCAGGATCGCGTGGTCGGTATTGGAAGAGGCAACAAGCTGGACGACATGGCAGCCGAGGCGAATAATTTCTTCTCCACACGTCCATACTGGGTCTGGTGCCTACTGAGCCATCTATTCAATGGCTACTGCCGTTCATTCCCGGGGGTAAGGCGGCCAGAGCTTCAAGTTAACCACTCCCAACTACTGCAGAGTTTAAGAATGAGTGGAGCTATATTTCTCTTCCCCCTATACGTCTTCATGGAATGGTCAGTGACGACTTTTAACCTTAGCTTTTACCAGCTGCTGAGGCAAGCAGTGGCGCAGTTCGTTAATGTACTGTGCCACAAGCCGGAAGGTCGCGGGTTCGATTCCCGATGGTGTCATTGGAATTTTTCATTGACATAATCCTTCCGGCCGCACTATGGCCCTGGGGTCGACTCAGCCTCTAACAGAAATGAGTACCAGGAATGTTTCCTGGGGGGTAAAGGCGGCCGGTGCGTATGGTTGACAACCTTACCACGTTCCTGTGCCGACTGTCTTGAAATCTGGGAGCCTCAACCTCCTGGAACCCTCACGGCCTGTCCAGGACTGTACACAGATTTCGTACCTTTTTCTACCAGCTGCTGAATTACACGACAATATCACATGCATAGCACCGTAATCAGGATTTAAGCGACCTGCAATCATAAAACTGACTTTCGCAGAAACTTAGAACAGCAAGTTCTGCACTGACCTGCTTGGCGAGTCGAGCCAGATTGCTGAGTTCGCGCTGCAGAAGAGGCAGGTGCGCTCTGAGGAACGGGACGACAAAAGGACGAAGCGGGAAGTTGGTGACGTCTTGCAGTGAGTGGTGGAACTCCTCGATCGTTATGCTGTTACTCTGCAACACAGACAAGACCAAGTTAACCCTTTAAAGTCGAAGCGTATCTGTTCTATATAAGGACTCAGTGCGTACCGCGCTGTAAACACTCTCCACTTCGGTTATAAAAACTAATCTCTTAATGTTTTATAAGACAAAAGTTGCTGTTTGTTCTGAGATCCGTACAAAACACATAAACGCAATGTGGGCACCACGTAGAATTTTTTAATGTTAAACCTGGTGGTACGTAAAGTTACCGCTAGGCTTTAAAAGGTTAAGAAACGAGCCGTCCTACAGTGCTTTACGGTAGGAGATTAGACCGTTGTGTCAGACGTCCGAAGGCCAAGAAACCCTCACCTTTAGCTAACCTGAAAGCTATTTTTTACTGTCTTCTCTATAATAAGCCACTGGACTCTTATCTTTAGACAGACTAGTCCATTCGACAGCATCGTATTTTGTTCCCGTAAGACCAATTACAATAGCAATTTATTTGCTACCCATTTTTTCAATTTTTTTTTTACAAATTTCCTGCAAAGTTTTGTATACGGGTCTCATTTACATTATACACAGGAGCACACACATATTCCAAAAATCTAGACACCGCCTCAAAATTCTAGGCGCCAAGAAGATGACAAGAAGCAAGTTCCACACTGAGGACCCACAAATATTAGGCGCCACCGTAAAATAATTAATGGCCACGGTGACATGGCGCAGGAATTTGTACACCCCTGCTTACACGTATGACATGTCCTGTCACTATCTTCTGTTTCATCGTCACAATAATATCTGGTGAAAAAATTACGAAACCCGATTATAATTCATTTTGAGAAAGAGAAGTGTTAGCAAGTCATTACAAATAACATTAACACTCCTAATGACACACAGCCCAAAGACGTAACAGCACTGCTTAAAAAAAGCCTCGGGTTAGAATTTCGCACCAAAGACTGGGTAACCTGATCCGGAAGTTTCTTTAGTTTTTCCAGATAAATTTTGTATGGTGTCTTAATGAAAGCACTTAGTCTCCTTCCATATTCCTTGCGATTCATTGCACAGTGTCACCCCTACAACCAAGCTATCGGACGATCGGCCTAAAGAGTCACATGACTAAACAGATCCTAACGAAGTTATGAGCAGTTAAGTTTCTCATAAACCTGATAAATCCCGAATTACATTTTTAAAAACACGAAATAATGGTGAAAAAAATGGTGTGGTTCAAAACCACGGTATTTTAAATGACTTTAGTCGTTATCCGTGGTGGACTGATATCACGTCTTTCGTGACCACGTGACTTAATTCCACTCGACCTCTCGCTGCCTCTAGCACCAAAGAGCACTGCTGCACTAAAATTGGGATTACAGGAAATCAAGAGAAAGCGGACGCGGGAGGGTTAGCTGGATTAACCCTTTAAAGAAGAAGCCTATCTGTTTTACATAAGGACTCAGTGCGTACCGCGCTGTAAACACTCTCCACTTCGGTTATAAAAACCAGTCTTTTAATGCTTTATAAGGCACAGTTCCAAGTTTGTTCTGAGATCCGTACAAAACACATAAACTCAATGTGGGGACCACGTAGAGTTTTTTGATGTTAAACCTGGTCGTATGTAAAGTTACCGTTAGGCTTTCAAAGGTTAAAAAAACAGGCGTAGGAATGGCGTTGAGGAACTTGCTGTGTTCCAAGAGAAGTGCATAGTCTTTGTAAAAATGTACTGCAGCATTTTGTGTTCGACATTCCTGTCTACAGTAAAATCAGAGCTTTGAGATTTTCATATTATAATCACTCTGTATTTATGGAGATGCGAATATGAAATATTCTATGCGAAGACGCGGACATAATGAGACGCTGTGCGACAATTAACATACCAAACAACGGTACATGAATCAATGAAAGCTATTAGCTTACTTTACGCCATATTTCAGGTTCTCACAGCGGTGTTGCTGAATATTAAAATCTTCTGGGTTGTTACACCTTTTTGACTGGCACACTGTTACAGATTTTTCGAAAAAAAAAGGGTATTGTCATCATGTCTTCTTGGATCCTTTACACTTAACATAAAGGTGCAAGGTTCCTTCGAAGTTTCGGTAACTGTTTACCAGTGCAACATTGTGCAAGACGCCAGAAGACTTGAATGTCCTACTGTGTTTCAGTCCAGTAAATTACGACGCCAACAAAACGATACGTACAACGAGGCTGAAGACGAGGGCGCGCACTCTGTCGCCGGTTTCGGGCGAGATGTCATTGCCGAACTGCACCAGGGTGCTCAGAAACCGCTTCATCTTCCCCAGGGTCCGCCCGCTGCTGCCGGTGCCATGTAGATGCGAGTCTATCAGCGACAAAGACAGTGCAGCGGAGGGGGGCAGTGGTGGACTCAGGCTGCCTGCAATATGCATCAAAGTTCAACTTTCACTAATTACAAAGGTGAATCGGATGGAAATCTTAAAAATCAGCAGCTACTTAGTGAAGATATATCCGTTAATATGTTTGTCATTTTTCAGGAAAGTTTTCATCATGTCATTTTTCGTGATTTCAGGTTTTTGCCTCGATGTTGCTGACATCTGCGCTCTTCTGCAGTGTAATGCAGCGTCGAATGGTAATCCTTTACCGACGTTTCGAGACAACGTATAGGACCCTCGAAGATAGGACCGATACGTTGTCCCGAAACGTCGGTAAAATATTACCATTCGACACTGTGTTATATCTCAGAACAACGAAAATCTCATGTCATTTTTCGTTCCACCACATACACTTAACATTTGCGGCTCCTGCTGGTAGCTTGCTGTACGTGTTGTAGCATGCAGTAGGGTTTCGATCTTCTTCCGCACTTTCTAAAGTTTCCATTTATATCACCTTCATGCTTTCCCTCAGTAAGGACTAACCCTTCAGATAGGATGAAATATATAACACAATTATCCGAATATTTTAAAGCTGCTCATACAGGGCAATGTGATATGATTATTGCAACGTATCAGGCAGTGAAGTAACGATTTGTTGTGCTCAGGCGGTTAGCCGCCGGCCTCCCACCGCGGAGGCCCGTGTTCGATCCCGGGTCAGTCCATGTGGGATCTGTGGTGGACAAAGTGGCATTGGGACAGGTTTTTCCCCGAGTACTTCGGTTTTCCCCTGTCAATTTCATTCCACCGGTGCTCCACTACTAGGAAAAGGACAAAAAAATGATCATCATCGTCATCTTCATCACAAGGTTACACAATAAGCCTCAAGGCTGCGGTGCGTCCGTAGCGTCTGCTGCGGGGCCCTTCAACACTAAAAAAAAGATTTGCTGTAAGAAGGATCTGCACTAATGCCACTTTTCGCTCCACAGATACGACATGACCTAATTTGAGACTGATGCCGGGCCTCCACAGCGAGTAGCCGAGGCCTTAACGTCTGAATTAAGACACAGTTTAATGTACTGCAGGAAAGGCGTCAAGCCAGGGTAACTGCGTATTAGTAAGCTCTCGGTTCAAGACTACAAACCTCACCTACCTTATCTAAGAGTTTTAGTCAGTTCATCCACAACAAAGATATAGGCAGGGACGGACTCTGTCCCTGTCCTTCCCACTTTAACCCTTTAAAGACGAAGCATATCTGTTTTATATATAAGGACTCAGTGCGTAAACACTGTCCACTTCGGTTATAAAAACCAGTCTCTTAATGTTTTATAAGGCAAAAGTTGCTGTTTGTTCTGAGATCCGTACAAAACACATAAACGCAATGTGGGCACCACGTAGAATTTTTTTAATGTTAAACCTGGTCGTACGTAAAGTTACCGCTAGGCTTTAAAAGGTTAATAGTGTCAGTTTTCCAGTCGTCATTCAAAACTCTGAAGTAAAATCATTGAGATTAACCCTTTAAAGACGAAGCGTATCTGTGTTACATAAGGACTCAGTGCGTACCGCGCTGTAAACACTCTCTACTTCGGTTATAAAAACCAATCTCTTAATGTTTTATAAGGCAAAAGTTGCTGTTTGTTCTGAGATCCGTACAAAACACATAAACGCAATGTGGGCACCACGTAGAATTTTTTAATGTTAAACCTGGTCGTATGTAAAGTTACCGCTAGGCTTTAAAAGGTTAATTAAACCCATATCATGAAGACGCAGGAGACACTAAGAATATAAGACTACCCGCTCTTAACCCCCGCATCAGAGCCTGGTAAATTATTAGCTTACAGCTCCGGCAGCTTTACATCCCGTAGAAAAGGCTGCTGGAACGTTTGGCTGGGAGATTGATGAGCCCCAGTGCCGGTCTGCAAGCTGTCCTTCCGTGACAGGAATCTAACTCAGGTTTCTTCCAGCCCGCAGACTAGTAATCAAACTGAAATTTCCGGGTTCAGTGACGTAACATATATTATGAAAGGAAAAACTACATACAAATAACACATATTCAGGTCATTATAGTTTCTAGCCGATCCCAGTGGCCGCGCGGTCAAAGACGTGGGTCAGCCACCGTTCGCTTGCTGGGATTGCGGGTTCGAATCCCCCCGGGGGCATAGATGTCCGTCTCTTGTGAGTGTTGTGTGTTGTCAGGTAGAGGTCTCTGCGTGGGGCTGATCACCCGTCCAGAGTAGTCCTACCAAGTGTGGTGTGTGTCTGAGTGTGATCGTGAAGCCTCGATAATTAGGAGGCCCGGGCACACTAGGGGCTGCAGCGCCACTGGAGAAAAAATATAGTATTTGATTCGTGGCGTCTTTAAAATGAAGACGCAAAATTAAAAGAAACCTATTGCCTTTGAGGAAATACTCTTTGTTTCGTGTGTCATTAAATGACATTATATCGGCTGTTCAGATTGTTTAGCACTCAGGTATGGTAGACAATCTTTTACTGTGCAATGCAAAGTCCTGAATTTAAATGCTGTTCAAACAGAAAGCAAAGTTTCGCCTAGACGGAATGTGAAAACCCGCTTCAAAAATCAGAGAACACATTCCATACTGAGGTGCATCATCATCTCTGCCCACAGACTTCTTAATCTTCGAGTCTGCTTCACTTATCGAGAGGCGCTCGTATTCAAATTGGCCTTGCCTTACGTCAGGTGAACATTAACCTCACAGTGATAAGTTTCCGGGTTTCGAACCTAGATTACATCACAGACGGAATGGCAGTGACAGGTTGTGACATAATGGCACGCCTGATTAAACTTCCAGCACCGGCCACGGTCACGAACAGAATGGACAGGTGTTGGAAGGCTCCAATTATCGCTCTTAATTACAAATTAAGAAGAGGGGGATGAAACGAAGCATCGAACCGAATTCTGTCGAAATTACGGCGCAATTTAGCATTGCTTCTATCTGACTATACACTGCTACTGCTACGGGACAGGTGGTGGAGTGACTGGGCTACGGGATGCAAGATCGAAGAATCGTAGTTCGATTGCACAGAGGTTAGAAATTTTTTCCCTTCTCAAACCCAAGCCGCCTGTTAAATTAGTATCACGGACTCCTCCCCGGCGGTACAGTGGTCGATGCTTGAAGCTCAAAATTCACTTCCACCTAGGGATGAGTTTAAGAACGTATGGAGCTATGCCTCCAGCTCCCCATAAGGCTTCACGATGTGTACAGGAAGTTTTACTTATTTTCCGTAGTATTAGACTAGTAATGCATATTGATTTTTCTCGCGTTTTTTCACAGTAACAAATTTTTCGGTACAATTTTGAAAACTGCTTGTAAAAATACACACTTAAACCCCACGGCCCCTCGCAAGATGGTGTTAACAGAAACCTCAGTGCATCTGTGATTTCCACAGATAACCCTTTAATTGAACAGTTCGTAGGCTTTACAACCCTGGAGGAAACTTATGAAATCACAGTTTAACTGAATATTCACTCCACGATTTTAAGATGTTCTTAAAAGGCTAACGGATAGGTGTTATCGGCAAAGAACGACGCTGCAACACCGACCACAGTATATGTACCTCTTTACCTCTTGGTTGCTCTATAAAAACTACCATCTGGCCTAGCTATCATCTGATCCTTCATTCCTGCACTCACAAAACAAGCGTGTTTTGTAGGGCAATATTTTTGCTGGCACCTACGGTTTGCCACTTCCTGTCGGCTCTTTTATCGCCTGAACGCAGCCCACTCGGCCGACCAACGGCGGTGAACTAACAAATGACAGCTGTCAATAAAATTTGGGCCTTGTATAAGGCAGATAGTAGTAAAATATATTTATTTACATTAATATACAAGGTTCGACAGGTGGCGGGCTCTTGTGAATGCGGTAATGAACCTTCGGGTTCCATAGAATGTGGGGAATTTCTTGACTAGCTGAGGACCTGTTAGCTTCTCAAGAAGGACTCTGCTCCGGAGAGCTATTTAGTTAGCTAGTTAGTTAGTTAGTTAGTTAGTTGCATGGTTAATTATTTACCATATAATGTTTAAAATATTTATTAGTCCGTACGACTGTAACGAGTATCATGTATTTTAAATATTCGGAACAAAATTGTCACTGATCCAGAACTTAACGTCCACGATGGCACGTGTGACCCAACACCGCTCTAGAATAATCTGAATTGCCACGTATTCGTAAGTATTTTTATAGTATTTAGTGCTATGTTGGCCAAATACAACTGGACAGATTTTGTTCCTGTATACGTTGATGGTCGTGTTAGTGGAGGATAATATTACGGCGGCGGCGGCGGCGGCGGTGGTGGTGGTGGTGGTGGTGGTGGTGGTGGTAGTAGTAGTAGTAGTCAGAATAATAATACTGCAAGTGGTCAAATTATTCCTCAATCATAGACAAGCTTTGAACATTACATCGAATCCCTTTCAGTATTGTCCCCATTGTGTTTGCCCTTAGGCAAAAAGATCCCTGCACGGACAAATCAGCAATTGACAAATAACCCACTCTGTACAGAACCTACGCAACGATTTACCATCATCCTCACATAGATATCGAAATTAAACGAACCAGTACTTTGACATCGCATCTTCCAATCGCTGTACAAACAAAAAGGAAAAGCCATATTCCACGTAAAGGGCGTCACAGCTTTGCGTCACGTCAATATATTCCAGGAACACAATGTTAACTGGCTACTAGCAACAAAATGCTAATATCATTCTGCAGACACAGGCGGATGCTTGCTGTGAATGTACCACATGATAATCGTGGCCTACTCTAAAGACTGAAGAATAAAAGGGCAGAATTTGAAAAAAAAAAAAGATTTGAGGTTTAAATCGGAACGTGTAATAAAAAAAATTTCCCAATGCCCTTCTAGAAAAATCTGTGCGTAACAATGACCAAGAAATGTATAAAAAAAACAGGTAATTATTCTAAGTTCTTTGGACTTGCATCACAAGTTTGCCTTGCCAAAAAAAATGGCATTTTGAGGGAAAATTTAATTTTTGAAAAATTAAAGCACAATGGATAGGAAACAGGTTATTGGCACGTCCACAGCAACACTTTAACAGAGGATGGCCACGTGATTGGCCGAAACATGTCTGAAGCCTACTAAGTTTGTAATACATGCTCATACACTTGTGTGCATTTGTTGATTTCAGCTACCACATCTGACTGTACTCATCTGTCGGTACAGGAACCAACATCACCAGCTTACATGTGTATCACAAATAAGAATGTGATATACAATTACACACGCATGCGCGCCCGCATGCTCACACATATACATATGTACACATGTATGGTGCTTGAGATGTACGGTGATACAAAATGACCCAAAATCATAGGCAACGGTTTTCTTTTTTAGTGGTGAAGGGCCCCGCATCAGATGCTACGGACGCACTGCAGCCATGAGGCTTCTTGTGTGACCCTATGAAGATGACGATGATGATTATTTTTTGTCCTTTTCCAAGTAATGGAGCACCGGTGGAATGAAACTGACAGGGAAAAACCGAAGAACTCGGGGAAAAACCTGTCCTAGTGCCACTTTGTCCACCACAAATCCCACATGGACTGACCCAGGATCGAACCCGGGCCTTCGCGGTGGGAGGCCGGCGGCTAACTGTCTGAGCCATGGCACGGCCCCTAGACAACGGTTACTTTATAAACAAACCCGCGGACTGCTATGTATGTGTATCAGTTCCATATGATAGTTACATCTTCTAGAAATCATTAGATGCTGTACAGTGCACGGTAATGACACAGCCGTTAAACAACTCAAAAATAAACACAGCCTGTATGTCACTTCACATATACAGATCGATTACGGATATCCTAGGAATCTTTCTGTCGGAAATGGACGGCAAATTGTGACAGTTTGCATCCCTGGCTGCTGTTGTAACAGATAATCTTCCTATTTAGCCCTGCGGGGATATTCTGAAATAATGATTTCACCGAATGTGCAGGATACGTATTTGAAAATTTCTGGAAAGATAGCTTTATATTATTATTATTATTATTAGTAGTAGTAGTAGTAGTAGTAGTAGTAGTAGTATTGTTGCCGATCCCAGTGGCCGCGCTGTCTAAGGCGTGGGTCTGCGGTCGTTCGTTTGTTGGGATTGTGGGTTCGAATCCCACCAGGGGCATGGATGTCTGTCTCTTGTGAGTGTTCTGTTGTCAGGTAGAGGTCTCTGCGTCGGGCTGATCACCCGTCCAGAGGAGTCCTACCGACTGTGGTGTGTGTCTGCGTGTGATCGTGAAACCTCGATACTGAGGTGGCCCAGGCCCACTAAGGCCTATTGTGCCACTGGAAAAAATATGGTACTGTTGTTAATTAAAGCTACTATATTCGACAAACTCTAACATTAAAATAGCCAGTAAAACACTGATATTTGCTATTGTCTTCTTCTGAATTTATTTGTACATAAATGCGATTCCTTATGTCTTGTTTGTCCACGGAAACAACGTAAAGGCAAACTCACAAATCGACAAATAAATGTATCGATATTTATACATAACCTGCTAATACCAATACCGTACTATGTACTAGATATTAGTTTATACATCAACCTCAGTGCTGCGTTATATAGAATACTTATATTCATTTTAAAGGACACGTATAAGGTTTTTATAAGAGATTACGAATTTAATTTCAAAATATATATTAAGCAGTGTGGTAATGATTCTTGTTAACTCACTGGGCTGTGCCAACAGCAGCATTGGGTCGTTATTGCGAATATGAATAAGAATTTCTTCAACTGAACTAAAAAGCATTCAGTTTTTTTAAAGTGTTTGCTTGATAAAAGAGAAACAGTGTAATCTTTATTTTCCTGGAAATTTAAACATAAAAAATTATTTCGAAAAAAGAAACAGGGAGTAAAACTCAAAAGAGAGGTTGTTCAAAAGTCTGGTTAAATCTGTCATAAAAGAAAATGCGCGATAAATAATGTTGTGTACAACTGGCGGCTTCTCTTGGGAATCTCAGCACATTGCAATCCTCGCGTGCCCCTTACTGTTCCCTATCAGCAGGAATATGCTTGGTTAACAGATCAAAGGACATGGCAGTGCGATGTCTCTACGTTGTTTCCTTCTATTTGTGGGCCTAGCCTCATATAGGATGCTCCGCCATTTAAACCATCATTTCTTGGTGCAAGGTCACATATTTATACGTACAGCCATTCAATAAAACATGCTCTAAACTTTTAAAGCCTAGCGGTAACTTTACGTACCACCAGGTTTAACATTAAAAAATTCCACGTGGTGCCCACATTGCGTTTATGTGTTTTGTACGGATCTCAGAACAAACAGCAACTTTTGCCTTATAAAACATTAAGAGATTGGTTTTTATAACCGAAGTGGAGAGTGTTTACAGCGCGGTACGCACTGAGTCCTTATATAGAACAGAGAAGCTTCGTCTTTAAAGGGTTAACCAAAAGAAATCCTGATTTTGTATGGAACAGTTTCGCAGCGTTTATAAAATAAAATAAAGTAATATGTGTAATTTTCTGAATACATAAAGCCGGGTAAGGTTTCATTCAAAGGGCTTTTACATCGTGTTAATAACGACATTCCCTGAAGAAGTCTACGGATCAGAAGAAAATGGAACCTTTTCTGACTAGTTTCAGTATTAGTACTAGAATCGTGTGCTATGCACATTTTTCACATTGTTTGTATTCAGTGTGTAAGAAACTTACATTTTCTTTAAATTTAGGCTTGTAGGTACATAGAATTCCGAATTATGAGATGATATCAAGTACTTTCAGTGCAAAAATGTTATTAATTTTACTGTTCAGAAGACTGTTCCACCTTTAATATATTGCACCACACACGCACTCAAAAGGTTTCTTCGCGTTTCGCTGAGTGTAGGCTACAAAATAATCAGTACTGTTCTTCTAATCTTTGATATATACAATTACACATCATCATCATCATCATCATCATCATCATCATCATCCATGGATTAGGTCGTTTGACCTGTTCCGGCACTGACGCATTGCCATCGTTTTCTGGGACGTCCACGATCTCTTCTTCCTCGGGGTTTGTATCTGAAGGCGTGTTTCGGAAGTCTGGTGTTGTCCATTCGTCTAAGATGGTTTATCCAGTTTTGTTTGTATCTGGATCTCACGTCTTGTGTTCCAGAGATCTCCATTACACATAAGAAAAGAAATACGTAAAAAAGTGGCGCAGAATAATTTAGTGGTGGTCAACGCTTATAAAGGAAGTTAATGGTGCAGTGACTTAAATATCGACACGAATAACTCCACGGAGCAGAGGCCTTCTTGAGAAGCTAACAGTTTCTCAGCTAGTCAAGAAATTCTCAGCATTTTATGGAACCCGGAAGTTCATTACCGCATTCACAACAGCCCGCCACCTGTCCCTGTCCTGAGCCAGCTCGCCAAAGAATCGGTCCAGGTCCGAGGCTTGTCCATACGTTTCGTAACATCATACTTTTTTAAGGTGAGGGGTTGTTAGCACCTCGCCCAACCACCAAGCTGGAGGACCACCCCTTGTCGGCTGTCCGCGACTGCTTATTCAATGTATTCGCAGCTACCCTCCATAACTGGAGGCCGTTCCTCCATTTGCAAGCCGAAGACGCGACATGCCGTGGTGACAGGGACCCACTTAACACGGATCGAGATGAATAACATTAAAATGCATCTAATAGTAATACCAACAAATGCACACAAATATATTGAAATTAATTTATATACACAATGCCCTGATACATGTTTCGGCCAAGAATGTGGTCATCTTAAGTGAGGTACACCTCCTCTCATGCCTAATCTACAAATGAGATTGAAATATTTGGTCAGCTTCACGCTTCGGCCACTTCACCTCATGGGAAATAACCTACTGAATAAAGGACTGGGTGCACCCCAGTGCTGGTATAGACATCTTGGAGTACAGAAAAATCCCTTTCGTTTCCCGGGGATCGAACCATGATTCCTTTGTCGTGAAACCTGTAGCCTATTCACTGTACAGACTGAAAGACACTGGCTAAATTCTCTTGTGCTATACCATTACAGGCCTGCACAGGCCCTTAGGGTTCCAGGAGGTTGAGGTTCCCAGAACATCTGTATTATCGGCAAATTAATGTGGCAAGGTTGTTAGCCTTACGCACTGACCGCTTTTAGCCCCCCCCCCCCCAGAAGAAATCCCTGGTAAGCATTTCTGCTAAAGGCCGGAAGGATTACGTCAATGAAAAATTCCAATGACACCATCGGGAATCGAACCCGCGACCTTCCGGCTTGCAGTGCCTCAACCTACAGCCACCGCGTACCCACAAGTTCTCACGTCGTTCGACATATTTAGAAAATTTCAACCCTCAAGTTCCTCCCCTTCTGTATACAGGCCCCGTGTGAAAAATTCCAGTATCTAATGGGCTCAATCTTTCCCTGACGCCGAAACAATTCAGACGCCACTAAATCTAAAATCTAACATCGAATTCAATTCCACTTTCGTGACGTATCCTTCGCATTTCTAGCGGCCTGACACTTTTCTCACGGTTCACACATTTCGCTGTCACGTTACAACAGCAAGCACGACAAGCAACGTGAGTGACTCACCTCCGCTGGCTCCGCTCCCGTTCAACACAGGTGACACATTTCCGGTGGCGGCGGCTTGCCCATTGGCTCCGTTCTGCAGCGTCGATGTAATGCCACTCGTAGTGGCGTACCGTAGCGTCACAGTGCTGCTCGAGATGGTGGCAGTCGTAGGACTCGTGGAGTTGGAGTTGCCTCCCGCAGACGTAGGGGTGGCGGTGGAGAGCATTAAACGCGCGCCCTCTGGACTGTCAGGTGTCTTTACCCGCTCCTTCGTCGCTCCTGCGGGCAAAAATTTGCACTTAGCTTACTACCCACGTAGATAGTTTATATTGTAACCCGCTACATTTAGAGTTTCCGAATTTTATTTTACCTTTCTCCCCCCAATTACTGCATCCTTGTTAAGAGGTAAATGTGCTTGCCATTAGCCTAACTAACTAACTAACTAACTAACTAACTAACTAACTAACTAAGTAACTAACTGACTGACTAATTAACTGACTAACTAACTAACTAACTAACTAAGTAACTAACTGACTGACTAATTAACTAACTGACTGACTGACTAACTAACTAACTAACTAACTAACTAACTCATGCCATGGAGCAGGGTCTTTCCTGAAAAGCTAAAAAACCCTCAGCTAGTCAAGAAATTCCCCGAATTTTGTGAAACCCAAAGGTTCATTACCGCATTCACAAGAGTCCGCCACCTGTCTCCTGAGCCAGATCAATGCAGTCCATGCCTCTTCATCCCACTTCTTAAGGATCCATTTTAATATCCCCTCTGCGCCATCTCCCATCTGCGCCAAGATCTTTCAAGTGGTGTCTTCCCCTCAGGTCTCCCCACCAAAACCCTTTATGCGCCTCTTCTGTCTCCGATAAGTGCCAAATGTGCCGCCCGTCTCATTTTCTTTATTTGATCATCCCAATAATATTTGGTGAATACCGACCGCTATTAACTTTGGCGATTACAGAACAGATTTCAAACAAGATAACAACTTTTACCTCGTCTGTTCTGAGATACAATGTGTATTCTGCTCAGTGCTTACAGACGTTTCGGAGGAACCTGCTGTTCCTGTCCACAAGACACCACAAACAAAACAGCCACACCAATAAGAACCTCAGTTCTCAAGACAGGCAACTCTTGATTTTGTTTCGAAATAGGCACCTGCCTAGAGAAGTTTAACAGCTAAAGTAACTTCTCAGTAACTGCCCAGTTACTGAGAAGTTACTATATGTACCACTTGGGTGTAACTGTAACGAACTGTTCGTTTTACTACACGGTTTATTTACGTAGTTCTTTATTTTTTCAAACAAACTTATTCCCTGTCACGTACGGATTAGAGTTTTATGTATCATTTAGGTGCAAGCCTTATCTTCAGAAGGTCATTCTACTTACAGCATGGTCACGTTGTGACGGGCTTAGTGATAATGTTTCAAATGCATACGTTACAAAGAGTAGAGAACGGAAGCAGAATTAAGCATTGATTTGAAAGGAAGGAGAATTTGAATACTAAAGAAGGAAGGAAGGAAGGAAGGAAGGAAGGAAGGAAGGACAGAAGGAATACACTTGTGAGTGAACAGATCATTCTGTAGCTTATAAAAGGAAGAAATTCTCTGCTTATCGGGATTCAAACACGCCTGTATGATCACATGTGATGCACTTTACGGACGACAATAAACGTCGTTTTCATTTCAAATTAACTTTAACTGAAGTAAAAATAAAAATACAAAAGTAAATACATAATCTGTTACATTAGTGTTGTCGTTACTATAACAGAAGAAAAGTCCTTCTGGAACTAACTAACTAACTCCATGGAGCAGAGGCCTTCTTGAGAAGCTAACAGTTTCTCAGCTAGTCAAGAAATTCCCCGCATTTTATGGAACCCGAAGGTTCATTACCGCATTCACAAGAGCCCGCCACCTGTCCCTATCCTGAGCCAGATCAATCCAGTTCATGTCCTCCCATCCCACTTCCCGAATATCTATCTTAATATTATCCTCCCATCTACGCCTGGGTCTCCCAAGTGGTCGCCTTCCCTCGGGTCTCCCCACCAAAATCCGGTATGCACTTCTCTCCTCCCCCATACGTGCCACATGCCCCGCCCATCTCAGTCTTCTCGATTTGATTACCCGAATAATATTTGGTGATGAGTACAGGTCATTAAGTTCCTCATTATGTAGTCTTCTCCACTCCCCTGTCGCCTCGTCCCTCTTAGGCCCAAATATCCTCCTCAGCACCCTATTCTCGAACACCCTCAGTCTTTGTTCCTCCCTCAGTGTGAGAGACCAAGTTTCGCATCCATACAGAACAACAGGTAAAATTATAGTTCTGTATACCCTAATCTTTGTGTTTTTGGACAGCAACCTGGAGGACAAAAGATTCTGCACCGAATGATAGCAAGCATTCCCCGACTTCACTCTTCTCTTAATTTCTTCATGAATGGAGTTTCGATTCGTTAGGGTTGCTCCCAAATATTTGAATTCTTCCACCCTTTCAAAGGATTTATTATCTATATTTATGTTGTGATTGTGTCGTGCATTCTGATTTCGAGACATGACCATGTACTTAGTTTTCTCAGCATTTACTTCTAGACCAATCTCCTTACTAGCAATAATTAAATCTTCTGCATTTTTCTTTATGCTATGTACGCTTCCGCCCAATATATTAACATCATCAGCATAAACCAGAAGCTGATGTGTACCATTCAATTTCAAGCCCTCCTGGTTTGCCTGAACCCTCCTAATGGCATATTCTAAAGCAAAGTTGAAAAGCAATGGCGACAGAGCATCTCCTTGCTTCAAGCCATTCTTAATAGGGAACGTGTCAGACAGATGTTTGCCTACCCGAACTCTGCTATATGTTTCACTTAGGCACATTTTTATTAACCTTACTAGTTTCATGGGGATACCGAACTCAATGAGAATATTATACAAGACCTCCCTCCTAACTGAATCATAGGCTTTCTTGAAGTCTATAAATAGCTGATGCACTGCCTCATTGTATTCCCATTTTTTCTCAAGTATTTGACGAATGCTGAATATATGATCAGTGGTTGACCTGTTACGTCGAAATCCACACTGATGATCCCCAATAATTTCCTCTGCATATGGAGTTAACCTTGACAAAAGGATGTTGGATAGAATTTTGTACGTAGTCGGCAAAAGTGATATGCCTCGATAGTTATTGCAATCTGTCTTATCACCCTTTTTATAAATAGGCACAATGACCGACTCCTTCCATTCCTCAGGCAATTCCTCCTTATTCCAAATAGAAATAATAAGTTTATGGATTTCAGACCGAATAATCCTACCCCCTGCTTTAATCAATTCTGCTGGAATCTGATCAATACCTGGTGATTTGTGGCTTTTTAGTTTTCCAATAGCCATCTCAACCTCAAAGGCACTGGGCTCAGGCACTAGTGGCTCTGCTGTGTGTACTTCAATCTGCCTAACATCGTTAACCCCGTGTATATTCAACAGCTGGGAGAAATGATTCCTCCACCTAGCCAAAATACTGTGGGAGTCTGCAACCAGGTCACCCTTCTCATCCTTTACTACATTACTTCTAGGCTGGTACCCCCTCTTAAACTCATTGATACCCCTATACAAGTCTCTTATATTCTTCTTCTTACTGTTTGTTTCAATTTCATTAATTTTAGCTTTCAGATATTCCTTCTTTTTGTGTCTGAAATGTCTACTAGCTTCACGTCTTACGTTGTGCAGATTATCTCCATTATTTTGGTTTGGATTCTGTAACCACTGAATTTTAGCCTGCTTCCTTTTATCTAAAAATTCTGCACAGTCTGCATCAAACCATGGTTTATGCTGCTTCCGTTCATGTAGACCTAGACTCTCTTGAGCCGAGATTTTGATATTCTCTTTAATGTTTTCCCAAGCCCTATTCATGTCCTCACTAACATTTAAGCTTTCCAGAGGTGCAAACCTGTTTGAGATCTTAAGCTGATACTGTTTCCTAGCCTCTAGTTCACTTAGCTTCTTGAGATTAAATCTCTCTACATCAAACTTCTGTGCTGCTTGTTTACTTACTGCCAGTCTTTCCCTAACTTTCGCAACCACCAGATAGTGATCGGTATCACAGTCAGCTCCCCTGAAAGATCGCACATCGAGTATACTGGAATGCCGTCTCCTATCTATCAATATGTGATCGATCTGATTGTGAGTCTTCCCATCAGGAGAGGTCCAGGTGTATTTATGAATATTTCGGTGCGGAAACATAGTGCTCTTAACAACTAGATTCTTTGATGTGGCAAAGTTTACTACTCTAACACCATTATCGTTGCTATCCTGATGTAAACTCTCATTCCCGATAGTCGGTTTGAAAATATCCTCTCTCCCCACTTTTGCATTAAAATCTCCTAACAGAATTTTCATATGGTACTTAGGAAAATGATCAAAAACCCCTTCTAATTCCTCATAGAAGCTGTCCTTTGAATCATCACCCTTCTCTTCCGTTGGTGCATGCGCATTCAGAACAATGATATTACACCAGCGGCCTCTCAGCACTATGTATGACATCCTAGCACTAACAAACTCCACTCTCTTGATTGCTGATACCATTCTCTGGTGCACAAAAAAACCTGTTCCCAATTGATGATTTTCCTGCCCTTTGCCATAGAAAAAAGTATACTCCCTGGCTCTTACAGTCCCTTCTTTGTCCCACCTAACCTCCTGTACACCCACTAAATCTAACTTGTACTTAGCTAATTCCCTGGCCACTGTCATAAGTGACCCTGGCCTATACATGCTCCTCACATTCCACGTTCCAAAACTCATATCCTTTTTCCGTAGCTGGGGTCGTACCAAAGAATCGGTCCAGGTCCGAGGCTTTGTAGGCTGTTTCGTAACATCATAATTTTTTAAGGTGAGGAGTTGTTAGCACCTCGCCCAACCCCCAAGCTGGAGGACCACCACTTGTCGGCTGTCCGCGACTGCTTATTCAATGTATTCGCAGCTACCCTCCATACCTGGAGGCCGTTCCTCCATCCGCAACCCGAGGACGCGCCATGCCGTGGTGACAGGGACCCACTTAACATGGAAGTCCTTCTGGATTTGTATCTATCTGTATTTATTTATCTACGTATCTATTTTACAAAATATTCTCGTGGTCACAATCATAAGCAAGAACAACAGGAAAATCCACTGTTAGGGTGACAATAAAGAGTAATTTTTATGCAAGAAAAATCCGATATCCAGCAGTGCGTTGTGAATCCAGAGGACAGGAAGGTACATGGCAGGTGACTGGGCAACACTTGCAACGCTGTACCCTTAACCTTTTAAAGCCTAGCTGTAACTTTACGTACCACCAGGTTTAACATTAAAAAATTCTACGTGGTGCCCACATTGCGTTTATGTGTTTTGTACGGATCTCAGAACAAACAGCAACTTTTGCCTTATAAAACATTAAGAGACTGGTTTTTATAACCGAAGTGGAGAGTGTTTACAGCGCGGTACGCACTGACTCCTTATATAAAACAGATACGCTTCGTCTTTAAAGGGTTAATGTGTTATGTTATAAACAGACTGTGTTATTGCATTACGAAAAATAAAGCCATAATGCGTAGTTAATATAATGTTCACGCGCTCTTCCACGGCGTCCTTCATCAGACGATTTGTGATCATCAAATAATTAATTACAATGCTGGTTATTCAATTCCTGTTCTCTCGCAAACCTAACCGAAACCCGTCACGGTGTCGTTTAGCGTCATTTTTTCTCTCTTCAGTCGTTCTGTCATCACATATTAAATTCTTTATTAATCGACCTACGGCCTTTGCAGTTCGTAAGCATCGGGACTCCCGAAGTCCTTAGACTGCTCTCTGGAAGCGGGCTTTCCATGTGTATGACAGAAGAAGTGACCTTAACACGTACGTACATGGTCTCGCGTTGCGTACGCTGCGCTCTGCCCATCTGTTAGTCTGTCCGAAGGTTATCTTGTAAGCGTGTAATGTGCTGGTTTTTAAATCAATTACATAAACTGCAGCTGAAATCTTCTTTCAATCGCAAAAGTAAAATTTTCGTTTCTGTTACTAGAGTGGATACAAGTTACAGACTCCGCCGCAGCACACACACACACACACACACACACACACACACACACACACACGCACGCAGAGCCGAACTCGGTTATAAAGTCATGAAATACTTTGTGTCTTTATAAACGAGTGTTGTTATAACCGAGGGAGTATAATGTTATGATTAACAGTGACGAATTAATTGGTACCACAGAATATCTGACGTTATAGACGAGGTGTCGTATAAACCAATGTCGTTATAACCGGGCTCGACTCTGTGTGTGTGTGTGTGTGTGTGTGTGTGTGTGTGTGTGTGTACGTGCTGTGAAAGAAGTTCTATTAAAACCTGTGAAAAGACTCGAAAATATAGGTTAAATTTAATTCAGGCTTTTCCGAATTGTAAAATAAATTAAAGGTACATTTGCCACACGGCACGTCACGAAGGCATATCGCTAAATTGATGTATAGCCCTACACATTAATAACCTCAGCACTACACGCACGTGAGTGGTCAACTTTACACCCCTACCGCTTCACCCCGGAGAAAGAGCCACCAGGACCCGCTGCACAGGAGGCTGGATGGTCCCCAGGTTTTTTTCTTAAATCGTTCAAGAACAAAAAATGTTCTTGTCCTGTACAGAATCGAACAACTTTTTCTCGGTCGTCAACCGACTACAATATCTCAGCCCCTTCCTTACCCTTTAAAGACTAAGCGTATCTGTTTTATATAAGGACTCAGTGCGTACCGCGCTGTAAACACTCTCCACTTCGGTTATAAAAACCAATCTCTTAATGTTTTATAAGGCAAAAGTTGCTGTTTGTTCTGAGATCCGTACAAAACACACAAACGCAATGTGGGCACCACGTAGAATTTTTTAATGTTAAACCTGGTGGTACGTAAAGTTACCGCTAGGCTTTAAAAGGTTGAAATCATGTAGCCTAATGATATCCACACTGCACAAAAATTAAAAATGGCTGAATAAAATGTAAATACAATCCATCACCACCACATCGAATTTAGCACAGTTATGTCAAGGCCTCCGGACTCTGTTTTGTATAATGAACTCACAGATGGGAGAAATTAATAAATGGTTTTCGAAACTTGTGCTTTGGAAACACACCCAAAACTTTTCAGCAATCCGTGTAAATGTTCCACAGACCTCATAACACAAGTCTTTCATTACTGGAAAAAATTGGAGCTCGATTTATGCAAGTCATAAAGAAGGAAAGAATTCCAAAATTGGAGCAAAATCAACAGCTCATTACTCATTACCAATCACTTTCTTGTAGTAAAATTTGTTACTGGAGGCAATTGAGAATCTGCGAGTTAAATCTGTACAGAACAGAAAGTGTGCAGGAGAGAGACAAAGGAATAAGAGAAAATAAAAAGCAAGGGAGTAATGAGACACACGTTTATATGGGGGGAGAAAGAAAGAAAGAAAGAAAGAAAGAAAGAAAGAAAGAAAGAAAGAAAGAAAGAAAGAAAGAAAGAAAGAAGAAAGAAAGAACAGCTTTTAGTTAGAAGGTTCCCAGTCGTATCCCGCTCGTCCTTCTGGTAGGAGTAATATGTAAACGAAAATACAGGAAGAATAGACGTTTAGAATTGTGACAGTAGGAGCCTGAAGTAACAGCCGCGGAATTTTAAGTTCCCAGTGATGGTAAAGGGCAAAATTTGGTATTTTTAAAAAAGAAAATCATCACTATCTGTCACGAGTTAGGCCTTAATAGATCTGTTTCGGCCTCCTCTAATAGTCTCTTCAAAGGTGTTCCAAGCCGTCTTCGTCCACTGGTTTGTAAGTCAGAAGAAAATTAACCTGGATTTTATGCGAAGACCCAGTCCATACCGCGCAGTAAACACACTCCGTCTCGGTTATACAAACCAGTCAGTTAATGCTGCATAGGGAAAAAATTGCTGTTTATTCTGAGATCCACACAAAACACATAAATACACTGTGTGGGCAGAAAGTAGAATTTGTGAATGTTAAACCTGGCAGTACGTAAAGTAACCACTGGACTCTAAAGGGCTAGTTATATTTAAAGACCCAGTCCGTACCGCGCAGTAAACACACTTCGCCTCTGTTATAAAAGCAATCAGTTAATGCTGTATAGGGAAATAATCGCTGTTTGTTCTGAGATCCGCACAAAGCACATAAATACACAATGTAGGCAGAAGGTAGAATTTTTATATGTTAAACCTGGTGGTACGTAAAGTTATCGCTAGGCTTTACAGGGTTAACAAGAGTGATACAATAATTTCGGGGGGGGGGGGGGGGAGGAAAGATCAGGTAGCACATCGAGTGTTGAAGTCTTTATTCAAACACAAACAGGGCTCGTGCTTATTTTGTGGATTACAGCATCACCCATAACCATTTAAACCAATACACAGCTGATGTTCCGTGAAATTCGTCAGCGTTCACGAGGGTGGTGAGGGTTTGGGGAGAAGGGGCGATTTAAAACACCTCCAACTGGCTGTTTGACCCCAGTGGCGGTCGGCTGTTGACGTGAACTATTGGGAATTACATCGGATCAACTCAGAGAACTACTTGTCACTAGCGGCTGACATGCTTTCTTTCCCAGCAGGCCTCTCCACCCTTCCCTATACTCTTCGTACGATCTGCGGTCTCTCTCTATCCGATCCAACACGTTCTCTATCAGTTCGCCTCCAGATATGCCTATACATATTCGTCTGTCAGTACCTGCCTCTATTACCGTCCTTTATTCTTGTGCTACCAGCTGAATAATCTCGAACCCATGATTTTCACAAACATAAGTGTTACATATTTGAAAATGTGATAGTTTTTACATGTTTCTGGTGTTTTCACATTTTTCCCCATTCTTACTGTTATCAACGTGGAAACCACCCTACCTTTGCAATATCTGTTTTCCACATTCCTTTCACAACTGCTATCCAGTTCGATAAGCCTCTTAAAAAAAAGAGTTCTACGATAAATATTTTGCCATTGTATATGCACCTGATTCAAATACTGCACTCCGGTATTAAATCTCATTCCATGTTCATCTCAGTCGAAACATCTTTCACTGTAGTAACACAAAGCGGTGCATCTCACGCTGAAGAATTGGCTCGGCGGTATTTTGAGAAAGGGTTTTAAGAATATGATCCCCCACCCTCCCACCTTTATGAAATGTTACAAATTATAAAAGTATGTTTAAAAACATTTAGTCACAAAGTGAGTGGTTCACAGTTGAAGACAGGGAAAGCATAGCTTTCTGAATCTCCATTGCGTAGGTAATGTAATCAGTTAAATTTTGGGAGAGGCCAAGTTAAATCGTAAGTAAACTACGGCTAATTGCGTATATTATCTGTTTCCTTATCATTCAAATAATAAAATATTAAGTTAAGAATTTCGTAATTATGCAGACAGACGGTATATAGGTTTAGTTTCCTGGACGCTTGTAATAAAATAAATCTGGGAGTTATCCGGGGGACTGCACGTAGATGGCGCAGAGGGCGCCCACAGACATCAAAACAAGAGCCCATGGTTAGCTCCCTGAATTATTCACCCTGAAAAGGCAGCTGTGATTTTTACACAGACATCGGGAGACCTTCATTTCTTTAACCAACGCAATCGATAAATCCTTTTCCATGCATTCATAATAAATATGTTTGTTCTCTGTCAGGTACGACCCACATTTTGTATATTACTGAGACGAGATTTCTCTACTAACGAATTTTTGTATCTCTTTTGGAAAATTACAACTTTATGCCAGTCCTACTACATTTGTTAGGTCACTTATTCAAATTCCTTCAGTTATTCCTACTGATCTAGTTTTCCTCAGTCCAACATTTAATTGTCGAACGATAGTTATGCAAAACCGAAGATTTCTTTAGCCCTTTTTAAACTACAAAGAAACAAAGTAAATGCATTTTTATGCCCAGTGCTCTTCGCAACTGACATTAAAATCTTTCACTTGAAGGTTCCCACGCTTCGCCCGCTTGTCCTTCTGATAGGAGTATTATGGAGACGATTATGGAGCAATGGTGGAAGAATTCTGACACGTATAAAACGAACTCAGGTGTACAGAGTCACCCCAAATTCAGTTTCCTTTGAGTATCATATGATCAATCAACATTATATATCCTAGAAATTCATGTCCTACCTCTCAGAGAACACAGTCTGATTCCTTCAGAAACAACATTCTGTGACTGCTGTGTGGGGAAAAAAATTATTTATTGTGGCAATCATAAGAAATATATAAATAAATATTGTGGGGAAATACGAACTTGCTTACTGTTTCAGCAAGTGATAGTATAGTTATCAGTGAGCTCCAAGCGATTAACGACTCACTGTCACATTTGACCACAATTATATTTGGCATTCCCTCTTGCGGCGTAATAAATTAAACGCTACAAGTCTTCACGCAGAATTAATGGTTTATCTTAATTTCGGCTTACATTGCTTCCAACTAAATAACAGCTAAGTTGATATGACAATGTTAGATAAACTCTAAAATGTTTTGACGATGGTGTATAATATTGTGTGCTGATGGACTTGTGGACTTATCCATCGTACGAAGAGTAAAATATTAAAATATTAAAAATATTAAAAAATTAAAAACTAAAATAACGCCGTTTCGGAAGCTGGCTCTGCTTCCGTCCTCAGGTGAACGGAGGGTGAGAGACGAAGAACACCTACTCTGTTGGGCCCCTTACACACAGTAGGTGCTCCTCTCTTCTCCCCCTCCCCACACCTGAGGACGGAAGCAGAGCCAGCTTCCGAAACGTTGTGAATTCCTATTTTAATATTTTAATATTTTACCCTTCGGACGATGCATAAAGTCCATAAAACCATCACCACACAATATGACACTGTTAGTTGCCCATCCCTTCCCTAAGCTCCGTATATAAAGATAAAAACAATAACCGTGATATGTGAAAGTAACGAGCCTAACTATGTCGCGGTTCGCGGTTTGTGAACCACCACTCTGTATTCAATCTCTATCCTTCTCTCGCTCTATAATAGAGGCCGGTGTCACCAACACGCAACGCTCCTGGCGTGTTACTCTGACCCCCTCTCACTACCAAACACCCCCCGCGCGTCTATTTGCCCCCAACCAAAACCCCCTATCACACACAAATATGATCGATTTGGATTGTGTTTTGTTCGGCTTGTAGTTGCAGTAGTCGTGGTCAAACTAGTAGTGGAGACAGAAATTGGCATATTTGTCTTTTTCTCTTAGGCGAATAGAGAGACAGACAGAAAGAAAGACTGAGTTAGAAGAAAGGTAAACCACCCCTACTTGTCATAAACCAACCGTGAGACCCAAAACCTGCAGGTACATTCATTTCGAAAATTCCAGGAAAATACGCTTTTACCTTGTTACAGTTCTGCTTTCTACAGCATGCGTTATGAATTGGAAGCTGGCCGGTTTCTTTCTATTTAGATTAAGTAAAAGCATTCAGCGACACACAGGCGCTTTATTTCGACTTTTGCCCAGTCTATGTGAAGTGTGTAGCAGACAGATGCACCTGCAAGGATGAAATATATCTGTGTCCTTGTCTTTTGTTTCTTATCATATCCTAATCCCTACGCTTCTTGATAGATACGCTACCATTAAAACCAACAACGTCTATCAATAAAACTTAAAAAGAGTTATGACTTTCACCCACTTCTTAGAAAGAATTGTCACATTCGTTTTACTCCCAAAACCAATTATCTAAGGCATAAATGCAGCTAACATAACGTTAATCAAGATATTGCATCGGGCAGGATTCCAACAATGGTCACCGCGACATTTGTTGCAACAATTTAAATATTAGGAACATGGTACGTCTTATCCCGTTAGCAAATTTTAACTGGAAGGCAAATGTTTTGGTATTTACCTAGGTCAGTAAAATAGAATCTTGTGTAATTTCTTCGGAAATGTAGGGGGTAGAAACTTGTATTAAATCTTTTAACGTCCGGTGGTTGCTTTGTATCAAAGGGTTTAACACAGACAAATTTTAATTTCTGCCCACACAGTGTGTTAACGTGTTCTGTGTGCCTCTCATGGCAAAGAGTAATTATTTCCCTATACAACATTAACTGAGCAGTTTTATAACCTCAAAGGAGTGAGTTTACAGCGCGGTACGAGCTGAACCTTTAAATAAAATGCAGATTAATTTTAGACTTTAAAGAGTTAATGAATACCATATGTACATTTTCCTCCTTTGGTTTTCTATAGTGGGCAAAATAACAAAGCAACCCAGTCAGGATGGCTGTCTTCGAGCCAAGATTCGAACACCAGACCTCATAATATGAGGTAAGGTGTTCGGTGATGTATGCAAATTAACGTAACCTTGCATACAAAGAAAACAGCTTGCTAAAAAAAACCCTCGTGCCCTCAGACCTTACAGCAGTGGTTCTTAACCCGTGGTTCACGGATCCCTTGAAGAGTGGTGCATGAACAGACTTCAGGGGGTCCATGAACTTGGACGGGATGGATAGCTGGATTAATAAAGAAGACCATATACTACCATATTACATATTCTTTATTTATTAATATTTTGAAATCTGTATTTGAGCATAACTGCTTGCATTTGTAACACGATCTATAATACGTAGCATAAATTGTAGGTTCTGTATCTATGTATTTTATTTTACGCATTTAAATACATTTTGCTGACAAGTGGTCCATAGGTTTCAGCAGGCTCTTAAAGGGGTACATGACACAAAAAGCTTAAGAACCACTGCCTTACAGAAATTCAAAAGCATAAAATAGTCACCAAATTTTGTGAACTCTAGGAAAAATATTTTTATTTCTTTCAGGACGGATGAAAATAAGGAAAACCCGAAGTCATGCTTCTGTGGCCAACATTAGGTATTCCGACTTTCAATTGACTTTGGAATAATGGGATCAAACTTCCCCTAGGCTCGAATAACAAGCATATGGTCTTGTCACGGCCCATGGGGTTGGTCGCCGGCCTGTCACTGCGGTTGCCCGGGTTTATTCCGAGCGTGCTCCATTGGGCTTTGTGGCGTAAAAGTGGCAATGGGACAGGCGTTTCTCCGTGTACTTGTGTTCTCACACCCTCGCATCACTACACAAACATATTTCTTTCTTATATGACAGATGGCATACAATCTTAGACACAGAGAGATTCGTCAGATGAGACACTTAAAGAATGTCCCACACTTGGATCCACAAACACAGCTATAAAATAGATGCCAAAAGCTAAATTAAATTAACATTCGCGAAAAAAAAATTGAATAGGAAGATATCTCTTTTGACACCCACAATTTTCATATACATTTGGGATCAACCCTAACGAATCGAAACTCCATTCATGAAGAAATTAAGAGAAGAGTGAAGTCGGGGAATGCTTGCTATCATTCGGTGCAGAATCTTTTGTCTTCCAGGTTGCTATCCAAAAACACAAAGATTAGGGTATACAGAACTGTAGTTTTACCTGTTGTTTTGTATGGGTGTGAAACTTGATCTCTCACACTGGGGGAGGAACAAAGACTGAGGGTGTTCGAGAATAGGGTGCTGAGGAGAATATTTGGGCCTAAGAGGGACGAGACGACAAGGGAGTGGAGAAGACTACATAACGAGGAACTTAATGACCTGTACTCATCTCCAAATATTATTCGGGTAATAAAATCGAGAAGAATGAGATGGGCGGGGCATTTAGCACGTATGGGGAAAAGAGAGGTGCATACGGGATTTTGGTGGGGAGACCTGACGGAAGGCGACCACTTGGAAGATCCAAGCGTAGATGGGAGGATAATATTAAAATGGATATTAAAACAGTGGGCTGGGGCGTGTACTGGACTGAGCTGGCTCAGGATAGGAAGAGGTGGCGGGCTCTTGTGAATGCGGTAATGAACATTCGGGTTCCACAAAATGCGGGAAATTTTTTGACTAGCTGAGAAACTGTTAGCTTCTCAAGAAGGCCTCTGCTCCATGGAGTGAGTGAGTTAGTTAGTTAGTTAGTTAGTTAGTTAGTTAGTTAGTTAGTTAGTTAGTTAGTTAGTTAGTTAGTTAGTTAGTTCTCACATACATACCATACAAGTCGCCGATCCCAGCGGCCGCGCGGTCTAAGGCATGGGTCTGCTGCCGCTAGCTTGCTGGGATTGCGGATTCGAATCCCGCCGGGGGTAAGGGATGTCTCTTATGAGTGTTGTGTGTTGTCAGGTAGAGGTCTCTGCGTCGGGCTAATCACCCGTCCAGAGGAGTCCTGCCGAGTGTGGTGTGTCTAAGTGTGATTGTGAAGCCTCGATAATGAGGAGACGCTGGCCCACTGGGGGCTGTTGCGCCATGGGAAAAAAATATGTAAACCAATTTTTTTGTTTGGTTACTCTCAAATTACGCGGCACTAAATCCTACACTGCCATAAATACCTTCAAGGATCCGTGCACAGGAGATTGTTCAATATCCGACGACTACAAGAGCAGTATGCAGGTTATATAAAACAATAATTGTACCATAATTGTGACTTCATTAGCAATAATTTTTATAAATCACAGCCCCCATTACGTTCTTTATAACTTAACACACAAAATAACGCCTGCAAGAGAAAAACAGTCTTCAAATATGCTAAGAATCAATCACTTTAGAAGACAAATTTTTGTTTAAAACCGCCCTAAATATTTAAAAAGAGAAAAGTCTGATTATTTTTGAGGGGCCGGGAAGGGGGGAGGAGATTTTATTAAAAGATTTTGGCTTTGAATAAGACGCTGTGAGGACAAATTTTATCGCTGTAACATAGGAAGAGTGTCGAAAAACTCCATTCTGACAAGGTGTTAGCAATTCTAAATGTGTATTCTGCTACCACCGTATTTACCCTCATGGACACAAAGCTGTCTCTTTCTCTCTTCTCGCCCTCGGTCAAATTTATATAAAAACAAGTAAATAAAACAGTAAAATTTCTGTTGTTTACGATTTATTCCCTCACGACAGACACGAGCAGGATCTGACGAGGAAAACAAACGTTAAACCGTACTTTACCTGCGGTGACGCCACTTTTTCCATGTATGACGTAGGTAGACATTGTGTGTGATTGTAAGAACAGGCTGCATTACATCATGGATACATTTCAACGACTGAAATAACGATGCGGTTTGGAAAAGCTAAAATACTTTCACGCCACCATGTACTTCTAAATCCTGAAAGGCAACTAAACATCAGAACAAAGAGCATAATTATAAAAATCTAATAACAAATTCACCCACTCGACATTATCTTTTGTCAATTCAGCCCAGATTACTACCTCAAATAGAACTTCAATAATGTAGATTTTTATATTAGACAACCATCTTCACCTCTCTCTTCCAAGTAGGTTCTTTCTAAGAAGTTCATCATCATCATCATCAGCAGCAGCAGCAGCAGCAGCAGCAGCACTGAAGCTCTTTGTGGGCTTTGGCTTTCTTTTTCTAAGAAGTTCTCGCTAAAATTGTGTACGCATTTGTTGCTTCCCTATCCAAGCTACCGTCTAGCCTGTCTGTAGCCACTACGCATTAACTTCGTTAGCATTATCAGGTGAGATGTCTAAATCACCACATTCCTCTGTGCAGGCTAAAAAGTTGCGTTACCACCCCGCCATTCTTCCGTCCAAATAATTCCGTTAACTGTGGTTCCAAATGTTTTCCAAATTATATTTATTTCTAAAAAATAAGGTACAACTTTTTACCGATGTACTAAGTAATTGGCAAAATCATTATAGCACAAAATGCAATCAAACTGAAACTGAATATGTTTATTAAATACGTCCCTGTAACATGCACTTGCGCTGTTAAGCCTGCACGTTAATAAATACCGATTGAACTGAACTGAGTTGAATTATTAAATTTATAGTCAGTTTTTTGTAATACAATTTGTGACAGATTCTTAGTGTGGAAATGTGTAGTATTGTATCTACATGTAGAATATAGTGTGTGTCCGCGTGCTACAATACTCCCATAAAGCAAAGCATTTTTTGGGGCATGACAGTGAGAACAAGACTGAAATAACAATTTCTTTCAGCGTCATACTTTATATTATATACCCAAATATTGTACTGTAAATAGCTGAACTTAGGCAGCGGTACGAACCGAAACGCTATTTATCTCAACTTACACCAATAAAATTCAAGTACAGTCGAACTCGGTCATAACGTCATGAAGGGGACTGAATGTTGTTATAACCGAGGCGTATAATGTTACGGTTAACAGTGAGGAATTAATTGGTACCACGGAGTATCTGACGATATAGGCGAGGTGTCGTATAAACCGATGTCGTTATAACGGGTTTCGACTGTATACGAATTCTCCTGACTCTTCTATTAATTTCCGAACGCTACACACCGTATCTAAGTAAACTGAAAATCAGTAAAATATATCGTAATTTAAAATTAGTGTCAGTAACCGAAGGAGACACAGGCAAATCTGCAATAAGGAGATTATGAAGACAGTTTAGAAAATTTCTGGGAGTAGAATTATACATTATGCTTTATCGGTCTTGCGGTACCGTTTTTTACGTTTGTTCGACAACACTTGTCCCTTATTCTAAAGGAGAGAATATTTTTAACGGGGATTCACAAATTTTCAAAAAATTTGCGACCTACCTCCAAATTCTGTGCGCCAGAACGGTAATACGAAGCAAGTTCCATACTGAGGACCCACAGTTCTCCAGTGCCCTGTGAACCTCACCGTTATCCGGCGCTTTCTGCTCGGCGCGTGTGAACCGTTACACACTTGTGTACGTAAGGGGAACATCTGTGTACGTAAGGGGAACATTTGTGTACGTAAGGGGAACATTTGTGTACGTAAGGGGAACATTTGTGTGCGTAAGGGGAAAATTTGTGCACGTAAGGGGAACATTTGTGTACGTAAGGGGAATATTTGTGTACGTAAGGGGAACATTTGTGTACGTAAGGGGAACATTTGTGTACGTAAGGGGAACATTTCAGTAATTGTAAGCAAAGTATCAGGGCAACCTTAAAAAAATTTAGTCGCCTTGACGACCAGACACCCGGGATTTCTGCGACCTTGAAATACACACATATAAAACCTGGCAAATTTACACCATACTGAGACGTGTAACCAGGAACTGCATCTCAGAATGCCACATCTACTTTGTAACATCAAACTCATTAATCAAAAGAAAAGAAAGTTGTGTAGAGTGAATTTATATTTCAGTCCAATTTATAGCCAAGCCAGCAGGGTGCAGCGATAGAAAAACACTTAAACACTTGAAAATTCGATGAGAAAATAAAAGTATAAAAGTAGAAACGACATAAGACGAGTTTAAACATCAGTTTCCCCTTTACATTTTAAAATTTCTCGTTTAACCCTTTAAAGACGAAGCGTATCTCTTTTATATAAGGACTCAGGACGTACCGCGCTGTAAACACTCTCCACTTCGGTTATAAAAACCAATTTCTTAATGTTTTATAAGGCAAAAGTTGCTGTTTGCTCTGAGATCCGTACAAAACACCTAAAGGCAATGTGGGCACTACGTAGAATTTTTTAACCCTTTAAAGACGAAGCGTATCTGTTTTATATAAGGACTCAGTGCGTACCGCGTTGTAAACACTCTCCACTTCGGTTATAAAAACCAGTCTCTTAATGTTTTATAAGGCAAAAGTTGCTGTTTGTTCTGAGATCCGTACAAAACACATAAACGCAATGTGGGCACCACGTAGAATTTTTTAATATTAAACCTGGTGGTACGTAAAGTTACCGCTAGGCTTTAAAAGGTTAATGTGTTGCCGTCTTCCATTGGATACGGATCTACAACGCGAACCGATGAAGGTTTCACCAGAGACTTTTCCATAACTTCCCGGCTAAGTTTCAGTGGAACGCATATATTAGTCCTGTTCAGCAATTATGAGTTATCAATAATTTGAAGTTTTTAGAATTCTGTTTGGGAAATTCGTTCTCGAAGTCGGAGCAAGTTACCGTAGTTTTGACGTGGTCGTTGGTTTTGGAAGGGCGGGGCGGGGTTGAAGGGACATGCCTTGCGCTGCCACCGCCAGATGGTGTCTGGGTAATTACCTGATAAGTCAAACACTGTACTATGGGTCTGGTGCGAGAGCAAACGGAACGCCAAATGTATAAGCTGTTCCGAAAATACGATTTCAACATTAATTATGTGATATACTATAGAGATTAACCAAACGGCCGGGCTATTAACAAAAGAAGTCTTCGCTGATTAATCTCTCAGAGTCAATTGTTATTAAAACAGGTGGCAGGCAAATAATTTGTTCAATCATACAACTTTAACGCGACAGCTTTGATAGCTGCGTCCTCTTAATGCGGAAAATAACGAGATTAGTGATTAACACACAACACAGCAAAGCACAGATCACAACAGCGCTACTGACATTTTAAAGCGATTTTCATTTCGCTTTATCTCTTCGCAACACGACAGTGGCAACATGTACAACCCCTTTGAATGAAGACTGTTTATTCTGGGATGTGACGCCGTGTACTCCAATAGATATATCCCGACATTGTTCCTCCAGTCGGAGTGGGTATAGAAGAAGTGTACCGACATTTCAGAGACATTTGCAGTATCAATCTTCAGAACAGAAATCTATATTGTGTATCTCTATTGTACAATCAAAACATTACATTTCCTAAGACGGCTCTGCTTCTGCCGTCAGGTGCAGATGTAACTGGAGAACCCCTTACATGAAGATAGTCTCAGACAATGAGCTATATCGCAGGGGCCCAACAGATATGTTTCCATCTGATGAAGGAAGCAGAGCCGGCTTCCGAAACGTAGTGTTTTAATTACACAATAAGGGATGGGCGAAATCCAAAGGAAGAGAAGCGCGTCTGAATAAGACAAACCATCGTCAAAGCCATATAAAATCCAGTCTTACCTATTACTTTGCTTCTGAAAATAAACCAACGTAGATCTTATTTGCCAGCTAATGATCTCTCACTTGATCAAGATATCCTTTCACGCCTCCCTAGGAAAAAGCTGGATCCTGAAACAGATTAATTAAATCCACGTCCTAGCCCACTTTTTCTTTTCAAATCTCCTGCTTGCCCTGTTGGTTATGTGGTTCCATCGAATGCAGCCAAGTCTGGGGACCTGAATAACATTTTGTAACATCCTGATTCGTTATATAAGGGGGTTGTTTTGTCCCACCCATTTGTTTAAGCTAAATGAATACTCATTGTGGATTAAGCCACTGCTTTCTTGCACTGTAAGTTTCAAATTACCTTCCCCATATAAACGCCTTTTCTGCTGCCCAGCAACCTGAAGACAGGTCATGCGGTGGTGACAGGGAATAAACATCATGGGGTGTAACTGGTTATGCGCATTTCTATTTGTAACTGGAAGATATAGAAAGCCAGGACAGCGCAGCCAGAACAGTGACTGGGCCAAAGGCTGGTCCAATTCCCGCAAAAGACGAGAGATTTATCTCATCCCCAAAGTGTCAGTACCAGTTTTGGGGCCCACTCAGCCCCCAGTTCATGAGATATTTCCCTAGAGTTCAAGCATCAGGAGTGTGAAGCTCATCACTAACCCTAAGGTTAACCTTTAAACGACCCTGGAGTTTAAATTCCAACTGCTGCCCAGGACGTAACTGTTTTAAATTTATGTTACTCTTAAAAGCCTTCACGAACGTCTGGCACACTTCAACCGGCAGCATGTGAAGAATTAAAAGTCCGTACAATGCACTGAGAATTATATTTCACGAAAGTCTGGTACATTGAAACTAGCAGCATGAACGGAATTAAAATTTCGTCCAGTGCACCGAGGCTGGTATTTCACGAACGTCTGGCGCATTGGAACTGTTACCATGTAAAGAAGAATGAAACACCGTAGTATGCATCGAGGCTGCTATCCCAGGTTTAAGGATAAAGGGAGCTATATAGCAAGTCCTCCATATTACTTGACTGAGAGTCCAGGAACAACTTTAAATTTCACTGGAACAAACTGTACAAGTAAGGTTCTCATAAAATAAGCAAATGCAGCAGCAGGGGCATACTGACTGAACAAGCGGACCTGTAGACTTTTTCCTGAAAATATTGGCACATAAAAAATTCTGGGCATTTATTTATTCGGGAAGCACCATAAAATATTTCGCTTACCCCAAAAAAAAAGTAACCCCCCACCCCCACTGCACTCCGCAAGGTAAGAAACCTGCCACATCAAACTACACAACTGCTCTGAACTACACTTCTTCCGCGCTGATTGTCCTCACTAGACCAGTGGTTCCCAGATTGTGCTCCGCGGATCCCAAGGGATGCGCGGACACATTTCTGTAACGGCTACTATCAAGTGTACTTATTTTGTTAATTAAAAAAGTAATGTTTTGGTAAAAATAATTTCATAACTTCTTTAATTGGCGATGTGTTTATTTCGCATGATGGTTAGAATATCTAGTTAAGAAACACCCTGTACCCATGAAGCGAGCGACAAACCTTTTAATTAAGCCCAAATCGTGCAATGCGTTGTTACCTGTGTTACTGGTACGTATTTGTAGTTATTTCAGTCGGTTCTGAGACATTTTTAATTTTGGATACCTGTCATCAGGACACTGTATATTTATGTAAACAAAGATGTGAAGATGCTTGGTTATTTTTCGAAACCAAAAGGAGTCCGCGATCAAAAAAGTTTGGGAAACCCTACATTAGATGAAATTCATCAGTCAGCTGAAACTTAATTGGATGTGAGAGTTTTTATGCAAAGGACAGAGAGAAAATACACACATCGTGTAGGCATTCAGCACAACACCAAATGAATGGACATAAGACAATGGATCACACAGAATCTGCTGCCACAGAGTAACCGTGTTACTAGCAATGTTATTTGTACCACAACAATTGGAGGGCAAACAGATTTTACGTGATGGTTCTTTGTGTTAAATCAGAGTTGCTGTACAAATACTGTTGCAGGTCGCTTAAAATGAATACTAAAATAAATAGGGCCCTAGTGTTTGTACACAGCCATTATAAACACATAATCCAAATTAACAGATGTGTAGCTGCGGCAGTTCGTACTGGAAAGTAAGTGGGAAAACGACATAAGTCTACAATTGCGTGGCTACATTACAATATCCAACAAATACTGTGTTATTTTCATAATCCATTATGAAGACAGATGCGGATAAATGCGTGTTTACAGTATATATAAGTATAAAAACCGTCAGACAGCCAACAATATGTTTATTATTATATATAGATTAAATAGATAATATAATATAATATAATAATAAACATATATTGTTGGCTATCTGACGGTTTTGTACTTATATATACATTTGAATATATGCCAACTGCGACAATGAATATCAAAAGCGTGTTTACAGTGTTTATAGAAACCTTCCCACATGCAGGACGTGTATATTCTTTCGTCCTACGGGTTAAATACCTTCTATAGAGAGAGGAAATTTTACACTAAAACAGATATTGTAATTATATGGGCAAGGCTTTAAAAATCGAGAGATGAAAATTTTCAGAGGAAAAAAACTTGTTGCAATGTAGTTACAGCTTTTCATATTACGCCATGCAAACGAAAGGGCTCCTCCCCCCGCTACACATTAAACAGGAAGCTGGGTGGGCCTCACATCCGGTCTACACACTTCGGAGAAGAGGAGAACTATTGTCCATGCACGGAATCGAAACATGGCTCCTCTCCTGTACAGCTCATACCCTAGTCACTACACCACGTACAATATCCCCTCCACATAAATTTTTCTTTCAGTGTGGTGTGTATGTTTTGAAACGTGCTGCTGGAAAAGAATAGAGACGATCAGTTGCACCGATCGTGTGAGAAACGAAGTACCGCACAGTGTCAAGGAGGAAAGGAGTGGTATACATACAGTAAAAAGAAGGCAGGCTAACTGGATTGGGCACATCTACCATAGGAGCTGCCTTCTAAAACACGTTATTAAATAAGGATACAAGTGACGGAAGGAGGAGGAGGAAGAAGAAGAAGCAGAAGAAGAAGAAAAAAGAAGAAGAAGAAGTAAGCAGCTACTGGATGACCTTGAGGAAAACAGAGGATACTGTAAATTGAAAGAGGAAACACTAGATGGCACTCTGTGGAGAACTCGCTTTGGAAGAGGCTATGGACCTATCCTAAGACAGACGAATGAATGAATGAATGAATGAATGAATGAATGAATGAATGAATGAANGACAGACGAATGAATGAATGAATGAATGAATGAATGAATGAATGAATGAATGAATGAATGAATGAATGAATGAATGAATGCTCATCTGTTTTGCCAATAACAGACTTACATTTCAAAGAAAGGTCAAGAAGAGCATTGAATATTATTCTCTGCATAACTTGTGATTTTGGATAATATGTGTTCATTGAAGTTACCAACAGCCTTTCTACGCCGGTCACCAGCCACACGAGATTCGACGCTTCATTTGCGTAATAATCAGTGACTGCGTTATCCTAGTTAACAAGGGTTTGGCAATACAATGTTTACATTATCAGTTATGGTTATTTCCAAAATAAAATTTAAAAAGATAAGAAAAATGTCAAACAATCTAGGCAATGTACGTACAACCTAAGATCGTGGGGTGTTTCAGTAATATTCTTACCTCCTCTACAGTCCTAACAGCCCGATTCCATTTCTCTCGACGACAGTGCTTTTATGGCCCCTTAACCTTTTAAAGCCTAGCGGTAACTTTACATACCACCGGGTTTAACATTAAAAAATTCTGCGTGGTGCCCACATTGCGTTTATGTGTTTTGTACGGATCTCAGAACAAACAGCAACTTTTGCCTTACAAAACATTAAGAGACTGGTTTTTATAACCGAAGTGGAGAGTGTTTACAGCGCGGTACGCACTGAGTCCTTATATAAAACAGATACGCTTCGTCTTTAAAGGGTTACTGTTAATTGCATGTTGTGTGTCAATATTTCCAAGACGTCTTTTCTTGAAACACATCAGATTATATCATATTTTGTTTGGTAAATATACGAATGACGTTGGAAGGGTATAGGAAAGGCCGTCAGGGCGACAGGCGTCGGACTGATTGAACCCTGTGTACTGCAACTCTGACGCTCGCACGGGGTTGGTCTTTCACGATCACTAAACAAACAAGGACTAAAATTATTATCCCGTCAACGAAATTAAAAGCCCTCCCAAAATAGGGCTCGTCTTACATTTAAGGTATGAACCAGATCCGCGCTGGAATACCTTACGTTTATCACTCTAAACGTGCGGAAGAGGAAGTCTGGGGAGGGGAATGGGTTGAGGGGTCATTGTGGCAGCGAGTGTGCTCTGTCCACGCGCCGATAAGGCACGTACGGACCTCGCGCACTAAGCCGGCGCGCGATAGGATTCTCTGTCACCACGCAGCGGGCTTCCCATCCTCACAAACACTCGCGATTTACTTAGTTAACTCTAATGCTTCATATGCGAGAGATCTGTCTTCGATTCTCTTCTGTGCATCCCCCCAAAGATCTATGAATTATTTTCTTTTGTCCTTCCAGACAAATGCATTTTCAAACAGATCAAGGTCTCTGCTACACACGTTGATGATTCATATCGCCTTGCCACGCGACACTACAGTAACCTTCTACGTAGGGGTACCGTCCTTCCATCTTTAAATATTGAAAAAAACAGGTAGTGAAGATATAAAAGTTACACTGATACGCGTTCGCGTAATAATTGTTGCCATAGAAAAGCATTAAGTATTACATATTCTGTGTGTGTATGTGTGTGTGTGTACATTGTGTGTCTGTAACCTTAGTTATCCAGCATGCAAAGCGCATGGACCATATTATACTACGTGGCCTGTCCGGCTGTACCGTATATTTCCCCCATTATCTCATAAACGGCGCAATTTTCGGAAAAAAAAAAGTAACTGAACATAAAATGTGTGTTTTGATTTTCTCTGCAACCTTTGTCTGAAACATTTGTCCATGTAAGAAGAATTTAATGACATACTGCCATAAACGTGCACAGGTCTTCATGTACAGTACCGGTTATACTTGTCAGATTTTAATGAAACTTGAATCACTTCGCTGCTCGTCATTTTACATGGCAGTTTGAATACAGAAAATTTCACAACCTTCAAAGAAATATACCTCGTATTCTTAGTTGGCTGTAAATCGCGTATTTGAGTTCCAACAACTGTATTGTGGGATGCAGGGAAACTCCTGCTGATGTAACGAGAGGGCTGTTTCTCAACGATACGAAGGGATTCTAGTAGCCTGACCTGGACAAAGGCGTAGTCTCTACCGCTGTTTGACAGTTATGTCTACTTATGGCATTCTGGGGCACAATGACACCCGAGGGTCTTGCCTAGTCACATGTCTGTTGGTGTTTCTATGGAAACGAGGATCAACATCAAGGAACTTCTCCAAAGTATCTCACACACCCCCCCCCCCCCCCGCCGACAAAAAATTAATCAGAAGTGTGTAAATATTTATTTACGCACATGGCCACCACATACACTGGGAGCTCTGTACTGCACATAAGAAAACCTTTTTAAGTGGAACATCAAAGAGCCCGCTGCGAACAAATTGCAGTGCAGAGTATAATGTAGCATTTGAATAAGAAACACCCTGTATTCGAGGGGTGCCAAGTTCAAATCTTGGTCCTAAGGCTGGCTAAATTGACAAATATTCGTGGTTTTCCTTAGTCCCTGCTGTCATATATCGGAATAGTACCTCGAAATTTGCCACAAATACTTCCTTATATGTCTTTTCCAGCTCGCTATTCTCTAACCATACTAGAATTCTACGCTATATAGTCTGAAATACTGACATAAATAAATAAATAAATGGGAAAATGTGCTATAAAGCACGTGACTTCCAAATGCATAAATTCCGATTTCATATCCTCAGACTGTTGTAGTGTCATTCTTTATTGCAGGTGGAACTTCAAAACTACTGTTCCACGGATATGCCGATAGTAAGGTGAAATTTTCTGGGTCAAGAAGGCATGGAGGGGGAGAAGAAGTATAGCTCCACTCATTCTCAATCTCGGTACCAGGTGGAGGTGAGTGGTAATCGTCAAGCCATGGCCCTTTAGCCCTGGGACAGAACTCCTGTCCCCATTAAACAGAAGGCTGGGTGGGGCCCCCCAACTTCTCTGGACCCTTTGTAGAAGACAAAAATATCTTACCCGTGGCGGAATTCGAACCCGGAACCTCCAACCCTAGCGTAATCACTTTACTGACAACGCTCTCATGAATCCAAATCAATGCAGATGCAAACCTGAAGGATGCACAAACTATGGCTAATCAACATTATAAGGCCCTATATTACAGTCACCGTAAGAAGCACATTTTCATAAAAATACAGGGATGTGGGTAAATCTCCATGCATTCTTAATGACCGCTCTAGACGCGCATGAGAGATTAGTTTCACACTCCGTTCACTTTACTGCTTATTCGACAGGAACTCGAGTGGGCCCCACATTTGGACTTGTGATGGTGAAGTGAAGCATTCCACAGCATCGTCCAACCGGCAGAGAGTTTACAGCCTGAACTGTCTCGGGTTATATATTACAAGTATACACCACACTTGAATCTCCATGCATGTGCTTGCATCCATACAGTAGGAAGAAATGTTTGAAATAAAATTTATATTACAGAAGACGTCGGTGTAGCTGTGCCAAAAGCAAGGGACATCGCATATCAAACTCCACCTCTAATGTTTCTTACAGTAACTGCCATTGAACATATGCTGAGCCAGATCAGTCCATTTTATGATACTTGTTTCTAATAACTTGTTTCTAATACCCCCAGTTTCGAAACTGGCTTATTACCACGAATTACTCCATTTTTAATTTATCTCGGCTGTGTTTCCTGCGAACCATGACGCTATTTATGTTATTTCTTACAAAATAACATGCATAAAATATAACTGTTAAAGTGCCTCTTACTTCTATATGTAAATTGACGCACGTAATGGGCACTGCCCAAAGTTTCCTTTAGATATAACAGACATAACCTTCTAGAAACTGGCTCTCTATCAGTCATCAGCCGAAAATAGAAACTTACTCAGTTTCACCAACTAAAAACTAACTCCATAAAGTAGAATCCTTCTTCAGAAGATAACATTTTCTCAGCTATTCAAGAAATCTCCCGCGCACTTTATGCAAACTTGTTCAAATCTCCCACAACCTCTCCCTCTTTTGAGCTAATTTCACTCCACGCCCACCCTTCCTATTTAAGAGATAATTTAATAATATCTTCCGCCGTAAGCTTAGGTCTTCCAAGCTTTCTCCTTCAGCATCAAAATTCGGCATGTATTTCTCTCTTGTCCCTCTTACGGGGGGGGGGGGGGGGGGGGGGGGGGGGGGGGGGGGGGGGGGGGGGGGGGGGGGGGGGGGGGGGGGGGGGGGGGGGGGGGGGGGGGGGGGGGGGGGGGGGGGGGGGGGGGGGGGG
>BLKM01000764.1:159257-198208 GCA_013340265.1 Coptotermes formosanus | reverse complement strand
CCCCCCCCCCCCCCCACCCTCCCCGCCGCCTTGACATGACCATCTGCGTAATATAATCGCCTCGTTATGCACTTTTGCCCTGTCTGTTGTTACGTCCCCCCCCCTTAGGCCTAAAGATCTTCCTCAGTTCTCTATTCTCGAACACCCTCAGCCTTTCTATTTATAATTAAAAACGAACCAAATTACAAATTTGCGCATTTGGTTCGCTTTAACCTTTTAAAGCCTAGCGGTAACTTTACGTACCACCAGGTTTAACATTAAAAAATTCTACGTGGTGCCCACATTGCTTTTATGCGTTTTGTACGGATCTCAGAACAAACAGCAACTTTTGCCTTATAAAACATTAAGAGACTGGTTTTTATAACCGAAGTGGAGAGTGTTTACAGCGCGGTACGCACTGAGTCCTTATATAAAACAGATACGCTTCGTCTTTAAAGGGTTAATTATACAGTTTTGTCAATGCACGGAGATGAATAATATAAAAAAACCTCAGCCTATGTTCTTCCCTCAAGGTGAGGGACGAAGTTTCAGACTCATGTAAAGAAAATAAAATTATACTTTAAGTCTTTTCCCGCTGGAGGGCATGGGTATCTCTCTGTTGTGAGTTTTGTGTGTTGTCAGTTAGAGGTCTGTGCGACGAGCTGATCACTCGTCCAGAGGAGTACTAACAAGTGAGGTGTGTCTGAGTGTGATGGTGAAGCCCCGATAATGAGGAGGCCCTGACCCACTGGGGAGGTCGAGACATTAGAAGAAGAAGAAACTTTAATCTTTATATTCCTAGACAACAAACGGAAAGAAAAATAATTCTTGACCGAAATGTAGCTGGCATTCCTTAAATTTTATTTGCTCTTAAATTCTTCAGCACCTCATTTTGATTCCGCTAGATGTAGTTAATCTAGGACTGCATAACAAAGATCAGACGATAGACAATAACCGAAATATGTGTCAGTTTAACCCTTTAAAGACGAAGCGTGTCTGTTTTATATAAGGACTCCGTACGTACCGCGCTGTAAACACTCTCCACTTCGGTTATACAAACCAGTCTCTTAATGTTTTATAAGGCAAAAGTTGCTGTTTGTTCTGAGATCCGTACAAAACACATAAATGCAATGTGGGCACCACGTAGGATTTTTTAATGTTAAACCTGGTGGTACGTAAAGTTACCGCTAGGCTTTAAAAGGTTAATAACAAAGCCTCCATATTCTTTTTTCTTACGTATTTCCTCCATTCTCAACGTCACTTCATATCTGAACCCAAGTCTCCTCAGCAAGTGCGCGTCCAATTGACACACAGTGTACAGCAAGGCACATGCTGTGTTTCACACAACTATACACGACCGATGGGACCGTTCTAAACCCTCCTCCCCTGTCAGCACTGCTGCGTGTGATACCATAGCTACAGGGATGCTACCGCTGCACCGGATCGCCTGCTCACCTCAGATACCAGATCGCAACTGTAAAACTCCCAGCACCCCCCCCCTACCGCGCACATCCTCTCTTTCTAGCAGCTCTGATGCGGTAATTGTGTGTACATAGCGTCCCCGCCCCCGCACCCGCCCCCGCCGACACCTAGCCACGCACTCTTCAAACCCAACTAACGACCCCGTTTGAAATGAGGAACAAATTTACAAACTTATCTAATGCGATCGTGTTCGCCAAACATTCCGCTGAGAAAGATTTTTAACGCGGGGGGGCAGAAGATATGCTTTCAAAATCTTGGCAGGGAATTTTCAAGGAAATAAAAGTCTTGGGACAAAAATTCTGCGTACAGAGTACGGTAACATTCGAACTGATTTTAGAGAAACCTAACAAGCATCAGGTAGAACCAGCACAAGACGCAGTCCAAAAGCGAACCCCTGTAATAAGAGTAAAAAAATCCCAAATTTAATGTGTTCCATGTCCGTGCACTATATTATACAAAAACACTAATCACCAACAAATGCACAAAGAGAGTTTTATCATCAATCGTAACACACTGCTACATGTTTCGACCCTGCTGGGTCATCTTCAGGGAGAACCTTTTTGTTATCCTTACACTAAGGTTGCACTTTACAGTTGAGTGAGAATGTGCTGTTGACTGTGTACTGTGTACTGGAGGCATGAACTCTCTGCGGTCCGGGCCTGCAGGCCGGGACCGCGGAGAGTTCACGCCTCCAAAAACAACGCAGTACAAAGTCAACAGCACATTCTGTCTCAACTATAAAGTGCAACTTTAGGGTAACGACAACAGAAATTCTCCCTGAAGACGACCCAGCAGGGTAGAAACATGTAGGAGTGTGTTACAAGTGATGAAAAAAACTCTTTGTGCATTTGTTGGTGATTAGTGTTTTTTTTTTTTTTGGTAACAAAATCTCAGTTTTGATAGCTGACAACAATTTGTAGCAGACAGGAAGTGAATCAGGCAAGTGTGTTAAGTATTCAAGTAAGTAAGCAGGTAAGCAAGTAGGTGGGCAAGCAGACAGCCGCACGTTCCCTGACGCTTTCAGGCATCGGAGGCGTCGAAATAAATTCCAGCCAAAGATAGGATTACGCTCCAGAAAAAAAAAACACGCTCTTCCTTGCACATCGTTTCGAATTCATCGTTTACTGTTTTACGCGCTTTCGCAAAACTGCAAAAAGCTACTATTTGATTTGTCATGTGTCTGTCCGTCCGCTCGTCTATTCTTCCGCATGGAAAAACGCAGCTTCCACTTCACGGATTTTCATGAAACTTTACATTTGAATATTTTTCGAAAACCTGTAGGGCATATTAAAATTACATTATATACATTTGTGATAATAACCCGCTGATTTCTTCTTATAATGTGAAATGTTTCAGACAAAATTGTCGAAAAAATCAAAACAAAAATTTTACCTTCAACAACTTTTCCCGAAAATCGTGCCGCTTGTGAGATAATGTGGAAAAATGTGGTAGAATCAGAGAGACTGCAGATGACAATATGATATGGCGCATGCGCTTTGCATGCTGGGTAACAAAGGCTACACACACACACACACACACACACACACACACACACACACACACACACGTGCTCCGAAAATATAATACTCATTGGTTTTCCACGGCAATAAAGGTTTTGCAAACGCGTGTCAGTTTTACATGTATATGCATATTTCATTTTCTTGTTTACTTAACTACACTGTCAATTGCTAAGGTAATATACCGTCTGTGATAGGTGAGGAACCGCGTATGGAGTAATAGTATAGTATTATAGACAGGGGAAAACCGACGAACTCAGGGAAAAACTCCCTTCCAGTGCCACTTTTTCCATCTCAAACACAACACGGACTGGACTGGGCTGGAACCGAGCCTTCGCTGTGAGTAGCCCAGAGACGAGACATTCCGCTGTTCGTTTGCAAACGATCACATCGGTGAAGACAAAAGTGTAGATGATGGAAAAAGGATTATAGATTTTTTCCCAGGACAATAGAGTTTCAGCACTTTGGAGCAAGTGTCATTATTACTTATAACGAACAGTTTGGCTTAAGTTGAATTATGAATACCTCTCGATCGGAACGCCCATTGTTACCTGGACGGAGATTCTTCGTGGTTTTCATCAGCCCCTCCAGCCAAATTAGATATTTTACTTTTAACTAGGTCACTACCATTTCTTACCACATCTATTCCAAATCACTAATAGCAAGATCCCAGTGACCGCGCGGTCTAAGGCGTAGGTCTGGGACCAAGCGCTTGCTGGGATCGTGGGTTCGAATACCACCGGGGGCATGGATATTTGTCTCTTTTACAGTGTTTTTGTTGTCAGGTAGAGGTCTCTGCGACGGGCCGATCCCTCGTCCAGAGGAGTCCTACCGCCTGTGGTGTGTGTCTGAGTGTGATCAAGTGAAAATAAACAACCTCGACACCTGCTGTGAGTAGGCAGAAGAGGGAAGGATTATGAACCAGCTAACTAATGGCAAGTCTTGAGTTACTGAGACAGTACTCGAGTAAACTACAAATAAATAAACACATTACAACACTAATGCCTGTGGCAATCAAAAGACGGACGATGGAAAGAGTGGATTTATAAAGGATTGGACATAAGCAGTCCTCTAATAGGATTTCGAAGAAAGAACTCTGCTGCTGCGGATTCGCAGTAGAGGTAAATTTATCACTGTGTCCCAGAATCACGACATGACGAATGGGGGGCTTAGACGTAAAACTCCAGGCATTAATATAATTGAAACTAGATGGAGGTGAGCAGCCTCTTTATCTGGAACTAGGGGGAACCAGGATATGACATTGCAGGAGCCTCATATCAAGGAGGGGGAAAAAACCAACACACTCGTCGGAGAATCGAACCAGGGTATTAGTACATCAGTTTACTGACTTTAAGGCGATTTATCAAAGTTGTGTTCTAGTAAAACCAACAAATGATCCGACAACACAGATTGTCGTGTGGTGATGGGTTTATGGACTTTATCCATCGTCCGAAGAGTAAAATATTAAAAATATTAAAAATTACAATCACAACGTTTCGGAAGCTAGCTCTGCTTCCGTCCTCAAGTGAATGGGGGGGGGAGAAGAGAAGACCTACTCTGTTGGGCCCCTTAGACAGAGTTAGCCTCCGCCACTTGACCTAACGTTGTGATTTCAATTTTCAATATTTTTAATATTTTACTCTTCGGACGATGTATAAAGTCAATAAACCCATCACCGCACAATATTATACACCATCGTCAAAACCTTTTAGAATTTATCTAACACAGACTGTATACTTAGGTGTCGAAACACAGCTACATGTTTCCGCTATTACACGTAGCCGCCATCACACTGTAGACAAAAGTAGGCAAAACTGCAATACTGACAGTAGCAATCTATAGTTTCAGACATAAAATCTTTATAGTATGTAGTTCTAATGGAATATAATGCACAGGAAAATTACAGTTAACAAAGGTAAAGCGTACACATTATAATACTTATGTAGAATATATAATCACCAAGGAGGAACTTATCTTATATATTAAAAATATAAATTACTTGACTCATATATTTTTCGTATAGAAGATACGAACACAGAATACATAAATCATGATATTTGTGTAGATTATATACGCACCAGCGAGTAAATGTATCTTCTGTGTGTGTGTGTGTGTGTGTGTGTGTGTGTGTATGTATGTATATACGAGTACATATACATATAAATTAAAGGATATATTTTTAGTATAGAAGACACAGCCGCTCCCTACTTGCTATACATTCTACATACATCTATATAATTTACGCATTTTACCTTTCTAACCGCAATATTGCTGCAAAAATCTGACAGCACCTACTATAGGTTGCTCTTGCAAAAATTGCCTTTTTACCTTCTTTTATGTACGCCCTGATGATGGCTAATTGTAGCAGCCGAAACATGTAGCTGCCTTTCAGCATCTAAGAACGCAAGCTGTGTTGACGAATTATCTGTTGCATTTGCTGTGTTTCAGGTTAGTGGATAGGCAGAATCAGAAGACACAACCATAGCGCGATATCAGCCTATGTAACGTCCGTCCCTTGGAACGCCTCCCCAACATCGTCTGGCATAAGATTTTGCATGGTTTTCCTCAGTCCTTACACTAAAGCCGGGACACTGCATCAAATAACACTATCACAGTTTCCTTCCAGATCCTTACCAAAATACTAATCACCCTACCCCTTGAAGCTGTATAGTCCAAGCCACTGACAATGTTATTAAATCGTAAATAGAGAGAGTAGATAAAACCTACTTTAATTTTAATTAACAATCTAAATAAGTAAGAGAACCGTATTTTAATTTTAATTAACAATCTAAATAAACCAGAGGAACTATATTTTAATTTTAATTAACAATGTAAATAAATCAGAGGAATCTTATTTTAATTTTAATTAACGACCTAAATAAATCAGAGGAACCCTATTTTAATTTTAATTAACAATCTAAATAAATCAGAGGAACCCTATTTTAATTTTAATTAACAATCTAAATAAATAAGAGGATCTCTATTTTAATTTTAAGTAGCACTCTAAATAAATCAGAGAAATCCTATTTTAATTTTAATTGATAACGGTAAATAAATAAATAAACCCAATCGCAGTGGCCGCGCCGTCTAAGGCGTGGGTCTGCGGTTATACTGATGTGAAAACCTTAAAACTTGCCCCAGCCACTCAGTATTAGAATTTAATTTATAATTAATCACGCGAAGGAACTGCCAGATAGCTGCCTCAGTCGATATACCCTTCGGTTTGTTAGTAACTAAACGCAAATATAGGCCCTTAGTTTCAGATCTTCCATTCCTTAAAGGCCTTTTCCTTTCTTTCTTTTTGTGTCCTCATTATTGTAATTGGGGGCCCCGGAGACTGTCGAGTCCATGAGGAAAGAAGAGTTCTGAGCGCCAGATGGCTGGTTCCCTTGTTCTAGAGGAAAGGGCCGTGCCTTGTTCTTGATCGATCGTCTCCCTAGCTCACCGCTGGGGGCGTTGGGAACCTACCAACCCACTCACTAGCCTATCCACAGGACGGAATGCCAATGTCCTGCTTACTAGCCTGTACGGGGAAAGCCTGGTGCACTAGTTGAGAACAGTTGACAAGTACTATACATTACAGTGTGCATTTGTCATTTACAATGCTGTGCTCGAAACATTGCAGGGAAACTGTTTTTTAATAAACTTTTAATTCCATTAGCCTACGTTAGGCACTGCGTGTATTCAGTGGCACATGACACAGAATGAAACAGGATAAAAACAACATAATTTGAATTAAAATGAGATTGTGCAGACAAATACGCAGAAAAAGGAGGTCAGAGTATTTCGTACCTTACCGCAATCTATTAAAGCTAAATAAATTTTGATTAAACATTTTGTCAGTATCATTTGTATATTTTGCACTGAGTCTACAAAAAACGCTGCAGTTCTAATATATTTTACGGTTCTTTATGTCTGGGCACAGTTACAAAACTAACTAGAAACAGCAAGTGAACAGAACAGGTCAGCAGCTAGAGGCAAGGGTCTTATGACCAGGTGCTATATGGGAAGGTGACCACCTGACACATTTTTAACACTATGGACATACTTCCGAAGAAAATCTTCAGCAATAAGGATTTTACACTACAGATATCCTTGAAGATAATTACACATATACAGTTCTGCGTCTTGAGTAAGCACACGAACATCAGCCCATCGAGAAATTGTATGTTGTCATAGACCCCAAGAATTCATATACTTTTACAAAGACCTGTTATATGGCTCTATACTAACCGTCTAAAGCCCAGTGCTTACTATGTGTACCACCAGGTTTAACATTAAACAATTCTACTTTCTGCCCACACAGTGTATTTATGTGTTTTGTGTGGATCTCAGAACAAACAGCGGTTATTTCCCTATACAGCATTAACTGACTGGTTTTTATAACCGAGACGGAGTGTGTTTACTGCGTGGTACGCACTGAGTCTTTAAACAATTCTACGTTCTCCCCACACAGTGTATTTATATGTTTTGTGTGGATCTCAGAACAAACAGCGATTATTTCCCTATAGAGCATTAACTGACTGGTGGTATAATCGAGACGAAGTGTTTACTGCGCGGTACGGACTGAGTGTAAAATATAATTCGGGCTAATTACAGGGGGCAATGGGGCAGGCTTTACTTCCAGTACTTCGGTCTTACCGTTCCAGTAGCACTGCCCCAGTGCTGCATACCCATATTCATCTACACGTTGCTCTTGCGAGAAGGACAAAAATGCGAAGGCTAGATACCTTCCAAAAGGCTATGCTGTTCAGGAAATCGGGAAGCATTCTGTATAAAGGTGCTTTCACTTAGTATTAAAAGAGCTAAACGTGTACTCTTCCATTCTACAGTGTTCTGAAGAAGGCATATTGTGCGTAGGAACACTCAGTTTCCGGCCTTACTAACAGGCCAGTTTCCGCATTCTCTTGAGCCTAATAAAATCCCCAACCGTCAAGAAGTACAAATCAACAGTTGTAATCATATACAGACGTTTCGTCCTACTTGCCTATATTCGAAAAGCAAGGCAAGTTCGGTACCGCATTCAAACCTACAGATTCTACTTTAATCTAGCGCAGATTTAAAGAAAAGAAGAAATTTTGATATTATCCATATCGTGCTGCGTTCTAATTATACAAAAGTTGGTCCTGTGTATAGTTTTCTATTAAAAGAATGTTCAGTATGTTGGAATAAGTATTGTTACAATGCATTCATATCCGTAAAAATATATCGTGAAAAACGAGAGATGCATTAAAAAAAGAATAACAAAATCTGTAACGTAGGGTATTTGACATTACTTTCCAAAATTGGCTGAGTTACCTCGATTTAAAAGAACACCTCCTGCCCGCACCCACCCACTCCCCCGGGGCAACCATAAACTGTATAGTTTCAAGACTCTGGTTTATTTAATTTCTGGGCTTACCACTGCATTGCCCTGCCAAATGCACTTCAATTTATAATTTCCTCGACTTAAAAGTGATGTTACTATAACAGAATCTGCAGTAATATAAGTCTCACCATTTAGCACACACTAGGCGCATTGCAATATATACACGTTATCGATCAAGCAGCTACGTAATGATAGATTCATGACGCACTTTTGTAACACATTGCCACCACACAAGAATATACAAAATAAACCCACATTCCATTGACTTTGCAAAGCTTCGTTTTGTTTCATTTCATTTCGTAGTCCTGACCTCTTCTGCCTACTTGTTCACAGCAGGTGTAGAGGTTGTTTTATTTTCACTTGATCACACTCAGACACACACCACAGCCGGTAGGACTCCTCTGGACGAGGGATCGGCCCGTCGCAGAGACCTCTACCTGACAACACAAACACTGTACAAGACAACATCCATGCCCCCGGTGGGATTCGAACCCACTATCCCAGGAAGCGCTCGGCCGCAGACCTACGCCTTAGACCGCGCGGCCACTGGGATGGGCCGCAAAGGTTCGAGTGTCATAAAATTAACAGGAGGAACTTCAACTAGTGACGTGCAGTTCAGGTGACATTCCTCAGTTGCAGATGGCAAGAAACAAACAAGTGTTAGCGCGGAATAAGAATATTCTAATGCTGTCACACCACGCTAAAAGCAGCCTTCTAGCCACACATCACTATTGGCAAATCGTGTTACATGCAGGAGGCCCCGAAGCAGGGACTCCTGTCCGTCACGGCCACTTGTCAAGTCCACAATGACCCCCCGTCACGGCACAACTCGATGACAATATTTGGCTCGAGATCATTTCTACGCCATCGCTATTGCACTGCAGTGTACAGAACCAAAGCACTAACAACAAAGGCATATTATCGTATTGCATAAAGCGAGATTGGTTTTTATACAATCCGGAACAGGAACTGGTGTAATAATGTCCCTATCCTTTAGAGCAAGAGCGACCCACGTGCAGAATTCCAGTATAGACGGTGCAAGTCTATGCAAGCTTCTATTTGGTAGTGTCCACTAACACTGTTAAAAAACAAAAACAAAGGCACAGATGATTTGAATAAAAATTTAGTTAGTTAGTTAGTTAATTAGTTAGTCAGTCAGTCAGTCAGTTAGTTGGTTGGTTGGTTGGTTGGTTGGTTAAGTTACTTAATCAGATGGTTAGCTGGTTGATTAGTTAGTTGGTCAGTCAGTTGGTTAGCTGATGTTTGGTTGGTTGGGTGGTTGGTTGGTTGGTTGGTTGGTTGGTTGGTTTGTTAAGTCACTTAATCAGTTGGTTAGTTAGTTGGTCAGTCAGTTGGTTAGTTTGTTGGTTTGCTGATAGTTAGTTAGTTAGTTGTTATTTAGTCAGTCAGTCCCTCTGTCTGCTTATTCTACGAATCTACAGACTGATGATGCTTGTACAATTTTATGAAGTCATTAAAACATGAGGACGTTCGGTCAGACATACGAAAAGCCCCAAAATCAATGTGGACAAGACATATTTGTACCCCACAGAGATACGACACCGTGACCTGCGTGCAGGGGGGCCCCTAGGCGAATGCAGCACCAGGGGGAAGGCAGCCTATGCAGGACATCTTTAAATTTGCACAAGCAAAAACAAAACCAAAGCCTGAAAGCAGTATGCTTAATTAACTGAATTAATGGAGCGAGACTCCATTTCGATTTAACCCTTAAACGGTTCTGGGATTTAAATTGCAATTGCTGCCCAGGACGGAGGTGTTTCAAATTTATGGTGCCCTTAAATGGACTCACGAACGTACAGTGTGCCAAGGCCGAGAGCTAGTGAAGAATTAAAGGTCCGTACAGTGCACCGAGGCCGACAGCATGTGAAGAATTAGAGGTCCGTACAGTGCACGGAGGCCGACAGCATATGAAGAATTAGAGGTCCATACAGTGCACCGAGGCCGACAGCATGTGAAGAATTAGAGGTCCGTACAGTGCACCGAGGCAGACAGCATGTGAAGAATTAGAGGTCTGTACAGTGCACCGAGGCCTACAGCATGTGAAGAATTAGAGGTCCGTACAGTGCACCGAGGCCGACAGCATGTGAAGAATTAGAGGTCCGTACCGAAGCCGACAGCATGTGAAGAATTAAAGGTCCGTACAGGGCACCGAGGCCGACAGCATGCGAAGAATTAGAGGTCCGTACAGTGCACCGAGGCCGACAGCATGTGAAGAATTAGAGGTCTGTACAGTGCAACAGCGAGGCCTGCACTGAAAGGCTAAATTGATCTGCTGAAAATTACAAGAACACCGGTGGGAATATCTGTGACCCTGCTGGGTTCCGAAAATTATGTTCTTCTAACTCAGCACTGTGAAACCCAACCTGTTCCAGTGCTTGGACAGAAAAGAGGAAGACGTTGATGTGGATCCAGGAAATGTGACAGTGTTTGCCAGGTAAAGCAAGAAGTGCGAAAATATTCATAGCAGTGAAGATTTCTTATTTCGGTACCTCTGGCAATCAAACGGATCGGAAAGAACATGACATGAGGAATACACACATATATAAACATTCTCAAGGCACAGTGTCCACAAAGTCCCATTCCTATTTTAAAAATTTATTACGCAGCAATCAAAAGAGAGATACAAAGCCTTTTACAAATTATTCCTTACCTCAAAAAAAGTTTTTGATTCAAAGAAAATTTTTCAGACTTCATACTTTTGGTTAAAACATAATAAATGTTTAAAACATGAACAGAACAGTGCCTACTTGCATACACTTATTTTTCTCACGGTGGGACAGCCCTATTGGGCCTCGGCCTCCTCTGTGCAGTTCCTTTCTTACACACAATCAGACACGCCACACCCATTAAGACTCCTCTGGACGAGTGATCGGCCAGTCGCAGGAACCTCTGCCTGACAACAAACAACACACACAAGAGACAGAAATCTATGCATTCGGCAGGATTCGAACCCGCAACCCCAGCAACCCAAAGGTCGTAGATCCATGCCTTAGATCCAGCGACCCTTCAGATCGGCATCTGCGTATACTTGTATATGTCATGGAATTTTATGAATGACTGAATAAGTGTGTATGGTACTCAATACGAAAAAAGCAATTTTTATCCAAGTCTGACAGATGGCATTAGCCTTTTAAAGCCTAGCGGTAACTTTACGTACCACCAGGTTCAACATTCAATAATTCTCCATAGTGCTCAAATGGCGTTTATGTGTTTTGTACATATCTCGGAACAAACAGCAACTTTTACCATAAACATCAGCAATTCATTCGTTTTTTATAACCGAGGTTGAAAGTGTTTACTGCGCGGTACGCACAGTCTTTATATAAAGCAGATTACGTTTCGTTTTTAATGGGTTAATCATTAGTTGATATAGACCCGTACACACATACTTTCATCCGTCAGAAAATTTCGGTATCCGACAGATAGATTTAATCACTAGACACCTCCGACGTGTTCACGGACCAGTTCCCACTTCTCATTCCAACAGCCCCTTTCCACTGATAACCTCTCATAATATCCTTCATCTTTCCTTTAAAACTTTTATAGCCTTACGTCCTTGTTGCATTTACCATAACCCTTGGTTCGTATTGTTGTGACACATTACATAACCACGACTCCATTCTGTTATAACGGAAAAATATCAACATGTACAGACAGACAGACGGACAGACAAACAGACGAACAGAATGATGGAGATGGGGTTGAAACGGTAAATAGGGGTGAGGCTTGATTATATTTTCAATACTAGGTGGAAACAGGGCGGAAATCCATAGAAAAGGGTGAGGAGGGTGTCATAACGGACGTGAGACACCTCCAGCTACTAACGACTGGCTAATATCGTCATATAAACTGAAAGGCCAACCGTTCCGGGGCCATATACATCACAGGCACGCGTGTCTTCTGCTGTTTCTTGTACGTCCTCTTCTTTACTTTGGATGTCACTTTAAATACAAATAAAAAAAAGGGAATGCTGAACATCCCGGACACCTTCCAACTCAGAACATAATTCAGATTACCACAAAATTACAGGAGGCCCACCTTTAGGCCGAACAACAACACTTTACAGAGTCTTCACCTTCACCCGGAATTACTAGACATTGATTTTAGCTTTTAATTATTCAGTTTTAACCCCATATTTTAACTACTTTATGTGGTACCCATATCTGCTCAAACCACCTTAATGAATTAGCCACATCTTACCCGAAAAAAAATGAAAAGTGGAGACCTCAACTACATATACCGACATGAAGATAGGTTTAATGTAATTCAGTGTAATTTACATGATACTTTTATTTGGTGCTTTAATTTCGTCTGATACTGGCTTTTGTACTTAATGCAGGAAAATGTTGCGCATTACAATAATATGACATAAACCTTAGTTGCTACTGGCGGCATTCACCCACTTGCTCCGTGAATCAGCTATGTATAGACTTCAAGAAATCCTTTGATTTTATGGAAGGACTTACATAATTCTCTCCCTGAGCTGGTGTTCCACTGAAAGCAAAGGTAAAACAGTCCCATTACAGGCCTGGACATGTCCTTAGGAACCCTGGAGTTTGAGGCTCCCAGACTTTTAGACAGTCGGCACATGAAGGTGGTAAGGTTGTCAGCCCTACGCACCGGCCGCCTTTACCCTAGGAAATCAGAAGCTGAGTCGACCCCAGGGCCATAATGCCAGAAGGAGTATGTCAAAGAAAAATTCCAGTGACAGCATCGGGAATCGAACCCGCGACCTTTCAGTTTGTAGTGCGATTCCTCAACCAACTTCACCACCGCGTGCCCCGTTCCAATGAAAGTAGTTACCTTAATTAAAGTGTGTTGAAACAAACCCTAATTATAGCAAAGTCGGAAATCAACAAATATTTGTCTGATATGTTACCTATTTTGAATGATCTAACACAAGGAAATACTTCAGCGTCATGCGTTTTGACTTTTGCCTTAAAAGGTGACATTAGTAAGGTCTAAACAAATCAGGATGGTTGTCAAGATAATATTAAACTGGATGTGAATTTTAAGGTTCTCACGCCGGCGTAATTGAGGACTCCATTCTTCTTGGATTCGACGCTCCATCGTTGGTTGAGTGATAGCCGACGTTTCGAATGGAAGTAGCGCCTTCGTCTTCAAGGTCAACTTTACATCCCAGAAAAAATGGACCTTCCAGCACCACCGCTGTGCTAAGCCCAAATCTCTCCTTAAACGTATGTTTTTAATGTGAATCATAGTTCAGTGTCCAGGCTAGCGCGTCTAGTAATTGTACTCCCGGGCTGAAAGTTGAAGTGGTTACTGTGGCGTGTGAATTACATTACGCGAGATACTTGAGGGGCACGACGTAATGGTGATGATGATATGGGCGGCGTATGTGGCCTGTATAAGGGAAAACAGACGTACATACAGAGTTTTGGTGAGGAAACCTGAAGAACAGAGTCACACGAGAGACCTAGGCGTGCTTAGTAGCATAATATTAAAGTGAATTTCAGTGTGATAAGATTGGAGGTTGTGGGATTCATTATCCGGCTGTCAGTAAGGGCCACTGACGAACTGTTGTCATCATAATAATGAACTTTCTGGTTCCATAAAATGCGAGAAAATTGTTGACTAGCGAAGGAAAAGTTACCTTCTCAAGAACCGAAACTGGAAAATTCATTTGGCGTGACTGAGACTGTAAAGTGGCACTGTACTGCATGCGGACGTGCTAATGAGTCGTACCGAAACGCTCTTAACTGCCACCTGACAACACAAATAGCAATAATAACAATTTAGACAATCTAATGTGCGAGTCCCGTGGTTTCTCACATTAAAAGCAAAATGTAGGCCCAAGGATGTTCACGAACAGGGTGCTCAGGAAGACACTTGGGCCTAAGATGGATGAGGTAACAGGGGACTGGAGAAGACTACATAATGGGCAACTTCATAATTCGTACTGCACACCAGATATCATGCGTGTGCTCAAATCAAGGAGGATGAAATTGGTGCAGCATGTTGCGCGAATTGGGGAAAAGTAAATGCCCCATACCGCTACCCCGAATCCCCCAGTTGCTTGAGAGCCCCAGTGGGCCACGGCCTCATTATGGAGTAGGTCCTGGCCCACTAGAACTAGGACTCCTCTGGCCTAGGGATCGGCTCGTTGCAGAGACCTCTAGCTGACAACAAACAACACTTACACGAGACAGACATCCATGCCACCGGTGGGATTCGAACTTACAGTCCCGACAAGCGAACGGCCGCAGACCCACGCATTAGACCGCGCGGCCACTGTGATGGACAAAGGTTATCACGTAAACCGCATTAAACCACTGTTCACGTCGGCGTATATAACAGAGATCCCAGCTTCCCTTAGGGGGTCAGTGAGCGGAGGGCTAAGTAACGACAGTCCAACGAGCAGTTTAACAACTCCCCTTTATATTTACCTCACGCGGAGTTATGACGAAAAGGCATCAAACCCGAGCGGTTACTCTGCCTTCCTTCATAAGCAACATTCATGACCTCTATATTCTGCCCATACAGTGTACTTCTGTTACACATAACTCAAACAAAAAGCGGACACTATTTCTCCGTGCACCACTGATACACCGATATTTGTCATGTAGACAAAATATGTTCTCTTTGAATGCTGAAATGTAAATCGTATAAATTTCAACGCATAATCTATGGAGTCTTACCCAAGCACATCACTTATATTCTGCTTATGTTTTAATTACTAACTTACTTAGGGTTACTTAACAGTATATTTAACATCGCTGCACCGAAATTAGCTGTCACTTAATTAGCATGTGTATTCCACTTATTAAAGCGCTGATAGGTAATAGAGTAAAACCCGTCTTTAAAAACCCTTGACGTAACGGAAATCTTCTTTCGGGGAAAACTTCCGAGGATCCAAAATTTCAAGCAGGCCTTACCTGTGTGAAAGGAAACCTGCCTGAAATGAAAAAAATATTTCGGGTCCTTGCTGTTCTGTTATAGGAAAGCTTCACTGTATTTTTCGCTCCTAATGATAATATAGCTTCTTAAAAATATCAAAATATTTATAAATTATACATTAATATTCTTTAGCTTAGTTAATAATAATGATTTACAAACTTAGAATTAAAATTTTTGTGTCGCTTCTAAATGATTCATAGCCGTACATTAAGAAATTAGATATGATAACAAACCCAATAAATGCACTAAATTTATGAAGGTATTTTATATGCTCCGGTTACCTCCTACATGTTTCGGCCATCTTCAGGGAGGTATATTACAAAGGATCTATAATACATCGAAATTTTGCAGAAGCATTAGAACAAATGAACAGATATAAAACATTAAATTTTAGAAACAACACGCGGTATAAAGTACATATTAAAGATTAAACATAGGTAAGAATAGTTGTGTTTCTTTCTGATGGGTAAAGACTGGGTCACTTTGATTTGTTTAAGGTTCCAGATACATACCTAGTTTTTCACTCCTCTAACTTTTTAAGGCTATTCCTGTGTTTAAATTGTGACTTTCTTTGGTTTTCTCACTATTTTATACAAGGAAAATATACTGAATGTACAATTTATTCAACATCATGGAGACGCGTCTCACATCCGAGTTCGAAACAGTTAAGCAGCGTAGTAAAGGCAGAAAATCGCCACCCGCACACAAACCTAAAATCGCATATATTTTAGAGTAATTACCAAGTTTAATTTAATAATTATTACAGTTAAATAACTCCAAAAGCAGAGGCCTGCCGAAGAAGCTGACGATTCCTCAGACATGCAATCACCTGCATTTTATGAAACTCTAAATTTCAATACCGTGTTCACAAGTGCCCGCCATTTGTCTCATTCTTAGGCAAATCAGTCCAGTCTAGGCCCGCATGCTATTCCTTAAATTTCCATTTCAATATTATCCTATCTATCCCTAGGTCTTCCAAATAGCCTCTTTCCCTCAGGTTACCATAACAAAAATCAGTATGAACCTCTCCTCTCCCCTATAAGAGACACATATGCCGCCGATCTAATTCTTCTTGGTTTGATCACCCGAATAATATTTAGTGAGGAGTTCACACCGTGCATCTTCCATTATGCAGTCTCCTCCAGCCACCTCTCACTTCGTCCATCGTAGGGCTGACTGTCTTTCTTCGCACCCCATGCCCGAAAACTCTCAACCCATTTCATTTCGTAGCCCTGACCTCTTCTACCTACTTACAGTAGGTGTCGAGGTTGTTTATTTTCACTTGATCACACTCAGACACACACCACAGTCGGTAGGACTCCTCTGGACGAGGGATCGGCCCGTCGCAGAGACCTCTACCTGACAACACAAACACTCTACAAGACAAAAATCCATGCCCCCGTTGGGACTCGAACCCACGATCCCAGCAAGCGCTCGGCCGCAGACCTACGCCTTATAATGCGCGGCCACTGGGATCGGCCCTGCAGCCTATAATTTGTATTGTTTGGACCAGCTCGTACACTAAGAAAACGTAATGTATCAGGTTTTATATTATTGCCGTCGGGAAATGTATAACCTGATATAGTGTGTTTTCTTAGTGTACGAGTTGGTTCAAACAATACAAATTAAATCCATACGTACACGGTGTGGACAATTTCAAACCCTCAGCCTATGTTCCTCCCTCAGTGTGAGAGACCAAGCTTCAAACCAGTATAAAAAAGGCAAATTTGTATTTGTGTATCTTTTATTAACAAAAATAATAAACAGTTAAGCTATAACGATCATCTACAACCAATCTCAGACATCGTACATTACACCCTTGAATTAATAGCCAAACTTTACATGAAACTAAAAACGCAAGGTTAATGCATGCAGTTTTCTCCAAATAAATACATGTCATATATGCAGCGAAAATTAAAAGTTTCTGTAAGTTTGACAGATAGAAAAATTACTGCGGGAAAAAAGTTTCTGACACGACACATTTGTCTCACCTTCTCTCCTTTTCTGTTACCCAACCGTCCTTCACCCATAACGATAGGCTTGTATGAACCCACGCGATTAAATCTGATTGAACAGGATTTTTTGAATACCACATGATTTTACACGTGTGAGTATATATTTAGTATAAATAAATATCTCTGTATTAAAGGACTGTCAGACACACATATAGGGTATGTGAGTATACGTCATACATGTTCGTTGCCAAACATCTTGAACAAAACATGCGATTTTTTATAAACTTCCCTCATTAAATATATACCACCTGCATGTATGCAACCACACTAGTCCCCCGTCCAACTGGTCGGGGGGTGGTGGGAGGAGGAGGAGGAAAGGGAGCGATTCACACCGTGTTGTACAAAACCGTGTTGCGTACCTTCTTATGGGATAAACAGGGTAACGTGAACACGGACACTTACGGAACCCTCGTTATTTAAAATGCATACATTTTTGGACATTTAAATACTTATACAGGTGAACTGGGAAGAAAGGGTGGCGGTCGATTTTAGCATGATTACTTTCCAGACATTTGTCTCCGTGCATAATCGATCAACAAGGGTACCCTGTATTCGGACTGAGATTCGACATTCAGACCACACGACTACGCAGAAGGGGGATTAAGTGCTTCGTCACAATGTTCAGAGTACGTGAATAAGAATGGAAAATCGAAGACACCAATGAATCAAACGGCATATAAAATTAAACATCCATGAAGAAGGAACGCTCAGAAAGGATCGTCACAGTAAGCAATACAGAAGAAAACAGGAATTGAGTTCGTTATTACAAAAACTGTTTAGGCCTTTTGTTTCTGTGTCACACAATCTGAACCTGAAAATAGGTGAAAATTTCTTTTTCTTTCGCATGTCTCAGGTGCGTTTGGATTCGAAAGCAAACGGATTGTAAGACCTAGACGGGTTAGCAAGAAACAGCAGCAGACGACGTGGGAGGTGGAAGGGGACGGTCTCAGCTGATACCGGAACACGAGTTTTGATTAAAAGGATCCTGGATCGGGGTGCAATGTGTCTTCTCTCCCGCGTTCTGTATCTGACGGCTCCCGGATTTACCCCTTCAGTAGGGCTACGCCTGCAGACACCTGTGCTCCTGCATAGCATACGACAAAACACAGCCTCTAAGGACGTCCTGTGTTTAGCAGCCATGTTGCAGCACTTCGAATTGAAAAATGACAATAGCAAAGCCTGCAAGCAAGGTCGTACCTAACGACTGGCTAAAAAGTTATCATATGGGTAAGAAATCGAATTCCTAACCTTCAGCTTTAAAGGTTTTAAAGGCATGGCATTCCTTTCTCCCTCTAGACACTGCTAGAAAATCTGTAAAGACGCGTATCTTCTATTCAGACTCAGGAGATATCCGGTTCGAATCCCAGTACGGATAACCTAACTGCTACCATTCCTTAGACCTTCCAGACCAATATAGCTACAGTAGCTTAATTTAGCTACAGTAGCTTAACACAGCCTTCATTACATGTAAGGTATTTCATTATTCACGGATATAAGTATCTGTAAGGTCAGAGGATGAGATGGGCGACGCATGCAGCATTTTGGCGAAGGTGGTCAAAGCAAACAAGAAGCCAGCAAGACAACGATGAGAACAGACCACATGATGCATGTTGTAATACAGAGAAGGATATTACTAAAATACGTAAGTCCAAGGTAATGTGTGAGAATGTGAACTGGATTCAACCAGATCAGTACACTGTCCAGTGGACATGGCAGTGAATTTTCTTGTTCTATAAGAAAAGGGACCAGGGATGTTTCTGTACAGCTGAGTGACTAACAGGTTCTGAGAAATTTTAAACACATCATTTCAAATTTTATTCATTAGAAAACTTTGTGCTTGTTATGTGTGCAGTGAATTTTATCTTACAGAAGTGTGTGCTTGTGTGTATGTCAGAGAGGGTCTGATCTTCCAAGTTCTGGCTGTTGCAACTAACAAATACACAAATACTAGAGGACGTGTTAGTAACATCGCTGTACGAATTTATTAACTTATCTCACAGCACCGTAAGCAAACAGGAATTATCCTTTGCTGGTTCAAACCAAGTATGTTTAGAACCGTCGTCACGTAAGATTCACACCACTATGTTCATGACCATTATCACATAAGCTTGACACTAAAGCATTCAGAACATTTATCACGTAAGCGTGATACAACTACGTTCAGAAGCATTACCACGTAAAGTTGAAAACAAAACGGGTAGAATTATTACCAAGTAAACTTGACAGAAATTAGGCACGTTCAATAAACTTGATATTTGCATAGCCAATCTGTTCCCTTAACGAAAATTTTTAATTTTCTTCGGTACATGTTCTATTCGCGCACGTCATCTTCCAATCAAAGTTCGAATGCTTTAGTTGGTATCCATTACGTTGAATGCACTAATTTTCTTCACCAGTCCTTGGTGAAGAGCACAAATTTCCAAACCCAGGTTACGTATTTTTTTTATAAAACTTGATTCTTACTTAATGCTTATATCTCTCTCTTCCTCTACAAATTAAAACAACTCTGACATGCAAGGAAGAAGGCCGAATTAATAAACATAAACTGCCTGATCCATATCACAGCAAAATGAATGCCAGCAGCAATGACAAGTTGGCTAGAGAAAGTTCCTACAATTTAATTGTTTTCTCTTTCCTAAGGGACTTTAAAAAAATCATCTAACGAGAAGAATTGCATCTTATTGCATAAATTTACAAACTACGATTTTTAACATCATCAGGTCCCTCGATACCGACTGTTGTTGTTTTCCTTTTTCAGCTCTGTCACTCAGATGTCGTTTTGAAACTATGAATAAATACACATGTTATATGCGAAACATCACTGATGTTTATTTCGGCTCTTTCCGTCGTCACTGTTTATAAAAACAATACTTTTCAAACGCAGTCCGCTTTCGTCTTCATGTGAAATTGAACCTTAAGAACAAGTAAAAATCTCAAAGAACCAAAATCCTACAAACGCATAACTAAGAAAAAAATAACCAGGTCTCTAAATACGAAAATAATGTATACAATAATCAACCTAAATTGGAATAAAATTAAATAAATTTATATGGCTCCTTAGGCAGAATATTGGTCTATCTAAACTTCTATTTACACGCACCAATCACTGGACCACTGACTGACATTGGTTTGATAAATCTGACCCAGCTGTACCGATGTTGCCTCAGCTTCTCACCAGGGGCAAGGAACTTACGCACTCTTAGACGTACTTTCCGCAAGGCAATAATATCACAAGTCAATCTACAAAACCAAGAAACTCACTAACTGACCGGCTAAGCGTAATATCTAACCATCTGAGGGTGAATAGTAATTACTTCTCAAACTACGTCTCAGTGTCACGTGAAGCCATACAGATATGAATGATGATTTGGGTCATACGATGAGAGATGAATCACGGCGGCATAACAGCGAGGGTAACAGACCGATAAAGGTAAGGCACTGGTAACAGGAGAGTTTAAACTGTACTGATCGCGATTATGTGGGTACCCTTATTATGGGGGTCATGTTGTACCCGTACATGCGCGGCTTATTGCAGAGGGCTCAGTCATGCACAAGAGGCGGTTCATATTTGTGCCCTGATTTTGAGAATGTTTGGTATCCGAGGAACGTTAATACTAACACAGTAAACTTTACTTCCTAAATTCTTATTCAAAACAAGCACACCCACTGCTACGTGTAAGTAACCCCACGGTGCAGGGTCTTTCTTTGAGAGTCACTCAGCGGGTCAATAAATTTCTTCCCTTTACGTAACATTATATTTGATAATGCTCGCAGTGACAGGCGGCCTCGACATGTACATAGTGTCACTTATAACTGACTCTCAGTGTATGACATAACATTAATTTCATACCGGCTCTATATGCGGTGGAGCAGTTGGTTGAGGCACTGCGCTGCAAGCCGGAGGGTCGCGGGTTCGATTCCCGATGGTGTCATTGGAATTTTTCATTGACATAATCCTTTCGATAGCTCTATTTCCTGGGGGGGGGGGGAAAGGCGGCCGGTACCTAGGGCTGACAACGCTACCACCTACATTTGCCGATTATCTAGAAATCTGAGAGTCTGTCCAGGCCTGGAATGGGACTGCTTGTGTGTGTACTTTCACATATAAAACAAACCCAGCATCTGGTATGACCTTATCTGTCAACTAGTCTCGATATGTGCGTACTTTCACCTACACCCTCAGTGTCCGATATGATGCCAACAGTCAGACCAACTAGACATGTACATACTTTCACCTATAAAAGATTCTGTGGCTGACACAGGCCTTCGGAATATAAACCGACACAGTATCTACATCCATTATAAACACAGCCCCTTCATTCAAACCTCATGACGCTATAGTGCTATTGTAATAGGCTAAACGTCTTCATTGTGGTACTACGTTTTATAACACCGCGTTTTACTCTGATAGGTGCAGTGTTGAACTCTGAATGTTTAGGCAGTACGTTCTTCCAAAGCTTTAGTACTAAGAGAAAGATACCACTTCGAAGACCTAGGCGTAGATGGGAGGATAATAATAAAATGTATCTTCAATAAATAGGGCAGGGGGCGTGGACTATATTTATGGGGCTCAGGAGAGGTGAAAATGGCTGGCTGTCAAGCACTAGGCGATGAAATTTCGGGTTCCATAAAATGTGGGGCATTTGACTAGCTGAGGAACTCATGGCTTCTCAGGAAGGACCCTGCCCCATGCAGTTAGTTAGTTAGTTAGTTAGTTAGTTAGTTAATTAATTAATTAATTAGTTAGTTAGTTAGTTAATATGTTTGTTATTATGTAATTAGACAAGTTAATAGAGAGAGAAGGGGGGGGGAAGGTAAGGTTATGAACTGAGCATTCCTAGGCGAAGGGACAGCGTTGAACACAACCCGTATAGTTAGTCATCCTATGGCACAGACGTTTCAGGAAATACTAAGCGACCTGTTTGCGACATGTGTTCATATTTGTCATGAATTTCCTCAGCTAATCAACAACGACAAACAGTATCTTAAACCTTCTAATGCTGTAAGCGACAAAGTTTGCATAGAGCATCGGTCCTTTCCGATACTAAGGGTTGTGGACTGTTATTGTACAGGAAACACGAAATATTCTTCAACTTTCCGAACATTTATTTTTCTCTTTACGGTTCACTGCTTACCACCAAAAGATAACGAAACACTGCTTTTAATTTTATTAAATATTTCAATATAATAACATTTAAAAGACGCAAATAAAACTACAATAAAATTTGTTTCGTACTAATCATTCACGATTTTTGTACTTCACTCCCACACAGTACAACATGTGCGGTTGTTAAAGTGCCTTTACATAAAAAATGACACAAAAGAAAGACGGGTGGGGGGTATTATCATCTACATAAAATATGTAATATTCGTGTTATATTTTTCATACTAAATAACAGAACTGGGAAGTAAGTACAAAGTTATTCGTTGCCCTGAAGTTAACATCGCATTACTTGGTTCTTTAATATTGCAAGCTATTGATCCACAACACCATGCCTAAAGGCAGGTTTGTGTCACACGTAAACCCCACTTGTGACGGACTGCAGTCGTGGAAAGAGACGGCGGTGACGACAGCCCGATATCTACACACACTGCTCAGATGCGATAATTTATTATCTGATACACATATAAATATTTTATTTATTAAAATCCACACTCACATATTTCGGCTCAATTTCGCCATCCTCAAGCTGTAGACTTCTTTATAAAAAAAGAATGCCCACAGCTTCATGTTGTCCTTTTATACCCAGCCTCAGAATGGCGAAACATACCCAGAACATGCAGTACAGAGTGCGAGCTAATAAATAAGTGAAGCGTTAGACCGTTAATTATTGGTGTATATATAAACACAACAGAATGAACCATACCAAATTACAAACATTTCATTGAAGGATGAATAGCATCTTAAAGAGCAATGGTAACTATATATACCACCTTCTGTAACATATTAATATTCTAATTAAAGTCAACCCGGTTATAACGACATCGGCTTATACGACACCTTGTCTACAGCGTCAGATATTCTCTTGTACCAATGAATTCCTCGCTGTTAACCGTAACATTGCATTCCTCAGTTACAACGACACAAATTTTTCAGTCTCTTTCATGACGTTATAACCGAGTTCAGCTGTATATTATGACTACGCAGTGTGTGTGTGTGTGTGTGTGTGTGTGTGTGTGTGTGTGTGTGTGTGTTTCTTAGGTTCACATACAAAGCAACAAATATTTCCTTGAACACCATTAACTTTTTCCCTTCGTAATGGAGATACACTTTGTTCTCTGTGAGGTACTAGCTGAATATTTAGATACATATCTGTACGGATTTCTCCGAATACTTCAATTTTCTCCCTGTCAGTTCCATTCCCTACCCACCTTCGCCTTAACACTAATCTTCTCAGAAGGAGATGCGGGCGAAGCCTGGCAGCATTTCGCGTACTGTTCTTTCGGATATCGTGAAAACGACGAACAGAAAGTTAATTTCACGTTGTTTTAAACCTTAAAACCTCTTAATTATTTTCTTTCCCCCGTAAAAAATGTAGCCGTGGGTCCCTGTCGCCACGGCATGGCGCGTCCTCAGGTTGCGGATGGAGGAACGGCCTCCAGTTACGGAGGGTAGCTGCGAATACATTGAATAAGCAGTCGCCAGCAGCCAAAAAGGGGTGGTCCTCCAGTTTGGGGGTCGGGCGAGGTGCTAATAACTCCTCATCGTAAAAAATTATGATGTCACGAAACAGCCTACAAAGCCTCGGACCTGGATTTGGGTGAGGAGACCTGGGGGAAGGCAACCACTTGGGAGACTCAGGCGTAGATGGGAGAATAATATTAAAATGGATCTTCAAGAACTGGGTTGGGGACATGGACTGGATTGAGCTGGCTCGGGATAGGGACAGGTGGCGGGCTCTTGTGAATGCGGTAATGAATTTCCGGGTTCCATAAAATGCGGGGAATTCTTGACTAGCTGAGAAACTGTTAGCTTCTCAAGAATGCCTCTGTTCCGTGGAGTTAGTTAGTTAGTTAGTTAGTTAGTTAGTTCGTTAGTTAGTTAGCTGGTTGGTTGGTTGGTCGGTCGGTCAGTCAGTCAGTCAGTCAGTCAGTCAGTCAGTCAGTCAGTCAGTTAGTTAGTTAGTTAGTTAGTTAGTTAGTTAGTTAGTTAGTTAGTTAGTTAGTTAGTTAGTTAGTTAGTTAGTTAGTTAGTGGAAAATGTAGTGTGTCTCCCTGCCCCAAAGATCCTCCTATTCAGTTGTTCCGGTTTGGTTTCCTCCAGGGCTATGTGGCTGGAACGTGAAACTGTCCATTCACCTCCATCTAATGCCCAGATTAATAATGCGTAGAGCCATATCTTCATCCCGCACACCTCCATGGCGTGGTACTTGAATAATCACAGAAAAAAACACTTCAGCTTGGCCATGCATATCGCTTGTCTCGCCTAGCCCACATTTATTTGAGGTGCATAACGTGATTGGTAGAAATTATAGGGTCGTATGTACCTACTGTTTTCTGTTCCCCTGTCAGTGTTCCTTTACACTCGTATATTTGTGTCCTTCCTTCTAGTCGTCGCAGAAGGAAACCAATAAAAACAATTACAGAATCTTTAATTGATCGTCTTGCAGTAAACAACAGTAATCTACTTATAACACAGATGCGTTTAACCTCGCAACAAAACACAGAAAAGTTCGCGTAATAATCAGACGTCTCAATTCTCACTCTGAGATAGAAACAATAAACACACAGGCAGAACGCATGCCCCATTCCATATTTCTTTCGAGATCTCTCCCTCCCACTTCAAAATTTACTGCTCTCATCTTTTGTACTATAAAAACTTTTCCCCCTTTTTAAGAAAACAAAACCCTTTTCTAAAAGTTCTTATCAATTGTTTACCTTGCAATAACTTCCCAATAAACTCCACTAACGTCCTTTAAACATTACACTCAGAGTTAGCGTACATAAGCTTCCATTGTCCAACAAAGAATGCCAGTGTTATGTGGACTGCAGTGCAGTGTCCTGTTTATAAAGAAAGTGGATGGTGCGAGGGAAACGAAAAGACGGGGGGCGTATCATAAGATTTTCTCTAATATATTTCTGAGGCCGTGCAATCTGGTTTTGACAACCTGCTTCGGCCTGTATTTCAAAATCAGGTGTTTGTGATATCCTCACTGCGATATATAGCGCGTATTGTGTGTGTTAAGGATGGTTTTGGCTTGCATAATAGATTGAGTTAAGGGTAGGATTTTGTAAGGGGGTGTATGCTGGAGGGAAAGAGCGTGAACTCTTTCAGCAAGAAGGCTGAATAGACGCAGAATGAGAAGGCCAAGACCTTTGCTATTATCTTTTGCCTTAACAGTGCCAATAATTATTCTACTCCTATAAAGGCAGATATAGAAAACTATGCTATCATTCGTGCTGCATCAGAAGGAAATGTTTGAATAGAAATGCTTTTGTGACAGCGCGATTCCGGTGTCTATGTGTGGGTGTATCTTGGTTTCAATATGGAGTTTCCGTAAATGGTGAGGCATGCCGGATGCGACATAGCGGAAGCCAAGACCTCAACTTGTGAGTCACACAGATTCTCAAATTCAGATTGTCTTTTGTCTTTGTGTATTGAGGCTAGAACTTCTCTCTGGCAGCCGTTCAAAACATCGCGTGATGTAGTTAGGTTAATACAAGTGAGATGAGAACAAGCCAGACTGTAGGAAGGGTTAATAACCAATTTTACGCTTTGATTTTTTTGGTGATTTCCCTACAGAAATTTTGTGGTAGTCGTATAGACATTCTAGTAGCAGGCCTAATCTGTAAATTATAAGGCTAGTCTAAATTAAAATGTGCCATTTTACTTCACAAAATATATTAACCTTTTAAAGCCTAACGGTAACTTTACGTACCGCCAGGTTTAACATTAAAAAAATTCTACGTGGTGCCCACATTGCCTTTATGTGTTTTGTACGGATCTCAGAACAAACAGCAACTTTTGCCTTATAAAACATTAAGAGACTGGTTTTTATAACCGAAGTGGAGAGTGTTTACAGCGCGGTACGCACTGAGTCCTTATATAAAAGAGATACGCTTCGTCTTTAAAGGGTTAAAATAACCCGTCGAATCTCAACTAAAATACAACGTCAGTACAGCATTTTTCCGCCAACTGGCCTTCTTTAGGTAAATACAGAAACATACAAAACACTTGGGAGGTTAATTGCAACTTAATGGGGTCCTGTCGGCCTCCTATTCAATGGTTACGGGATGCTTCCCAAGGGGGCAAAGCGGTCGTACCCTGCGGTAGACGAAGCATCCGCGTCTAATTTCGATATTAAGAATCAGTGGAGCTATACCTCTCCTCCCTTTCTATGCTTTCATGGCGTGTATAGGGACAATTTTATTTTTGCTCTCTTGTAACAGTTTCGTCAAGGCTTTACACTGCCATTCCGTCTTAAATTCTCTCAAAGTTCACACCAGTTTACAGGCACATAATAAGAAAAATATGTAGGAAATAAGTTTGGGACGGAATGGGATTTTGTGGTAAATATACAGGAATATAAAAATATACAAATATACTTTTACCCACTCAAGGAATGACAATAGGCTACAGAGTCTGAGAAAATTTTACCTCATATGGAAAAAAAATCCGGAAATTCACTGTAAATTCCACCATTTAACTGATGAAATACGTAAAGCACGTTAATATGTGGCAGTATTATTGATATAAAGGTTTTAATGTACAAATATTCACAGATCCCTAAGACTGATTAAATTTGAAATTATTTAGTTTCAGTAGCTGATATCCAGCAGCTTGTGGCTGCCTTGTCTCTCAGTCCATACCAGGGCTTAACGTATCCAGGCTGTTATTAGCAGATAGGCCTGCTGTCATTAATGTCAATTAAAGTTTCTTTGTACGAGCTTCTATTTTGTATTCTTACTAATTAAAACATTTTGTCGTGATCAGGAGAATAATTTTTTATGAACACCAAGCAGGGACACCAGTTCTTCTTCCCGCGTGTAATTAATTTCCTTGTCAATATAGAGTAGACAAATTTTTCAAGAAGAAATAATGCTTAAATTAAGAAATTAAAAAGTTTAGTCAGTTAATTTAGATAAAGACTGAAAATAAACGTTGGACTCACATACGAACACGTTACAATCAGCATCGGCCTAAAATCAGTGATCGCGTTACTTACTGGCAAATGTACGTATTGTATTCCGTGACGCATTGAGGTGCTCTTTGCTGTGGCCACGATAGACAATGGGATATAAACACAGCAGTTACATTTTTATGTACACTAGATGGAGGTGACGAAGCAGTAAACGTGAAACGACGGAACAAATTTTCCATTAAGCAAAGTTAAAGATTTCCGTTGTGCAAACGAGAAGACATATGGGGTAATGAACGTATAGTTTCAACCTCTCTTAACTTCGGCACCAGATGTACACTTAAAATTTTCCCTTTTGAGCGGCATGAAGGTATATGGGATGTGGAGATTTAGCTCCACTCATTCTTAGCCTAGGCACTCTATGGAGGATAAGCGGTCAGCTTCACGCCCTGGAAGGACTACAACCGGGAAAGAAGGCGTCAGCTGGGTGAGCTGTAAAAGTATTTCAGTTGGGGTGATTCATAGAAAGACAATATGAGTGTTCGACCAAGCCTTTTTAACCTTTTAAAGCCTAGCGGTAAATTTACATACGACCAGGTTTAAGGTTAAAAAATTCTACGTGGTGCCCACATTGCGTTTATGTGTTTTGTACGGATCTCAGAACAAACAGCAACTTTTGCCTTATAAAACATTAAGAGACTGGTTTTTATAACCGAAGTGGAGAGTGTTTACAGCGCGGTACGCACTGAGTCCTTATATAAAACAGATACGCTTCGTCTTTAAAGGGTTAAGGTGGTACAGGGGTTGCATTTCTGGCTTTCAGTTTCCCTTCCATGTTCCAGTTTCTGCTGACACATCCTCAATAACACTGGACGACATTTCCTGAAATATTTCCTCCGTCAACGCCAAAACAAATTACCACATGGTCAATTTACGAATGGTATCGATTAATATAGGAATAATTTAAGTTGTGTACTGCGGGTAGGCACGCGATGTCATGGCTTTGCTAATGACTGGGTGCCAGGCAAGCAAATGTCAAATGATTAAGTGGCATATAATAAGCAACCAGGCGCTTGTCGCGCCACAAATGCCAGGACGAAACATTCCACGAAATTTCCGTATTTCAAGAACATCTCTTTTTAGCAGTGTGGAGCGTAGAAGCAGCAGACGATTATACGAAACAGTGGCTACTGTCTCATTGGGGATGACTACAATCTCGCTCCGAAATTTGGTGAATATCTATTCCTAGTCCTGGGTAACCCTTCAAGCGAAATCTTTCTTACTTTCATCTTGACTAATTGTACTCAGTGACTCTTGTCTACAGCAGGTAGTGGCTTGGCTCAAGACAGCGTCTATTACACTGAGAATTCAGTTCACTGTGTAGAGTCCAACTCGGTTATAACGTCAAGAAAGTGACTAAATATTTTGTGTCGTTATAAACGAGTGCTGTTACAACCGAATAGCGTAACTGTATGGTTAACAGTGGGGAATTAATTGATACCACAGAATATCTGACGGCGTAGACGAGGTGTCGCATAAACCGATGTCGTTAGAACTGGGTTCGACTGTACTTCAGTTCTTTCTCTGGAGATAAAGCAACCCTTACATGAAACTGACCACTCATTCAGTACTGTTCCGAGTACATGAATGAGTGGAACTATACCTCTGCGCCCCCCTTGTGTCATCATGGCGCGTACAGAAACAACTTTACACGTATCTTTATCAGGATACCATATTAATACGAAATAACCTGTTATGTTAAGATTACTTCGGAACCTTCTACTTCTTGGTCTGCAGAAAGGCGTTTAACACCACGACATGAGGCGCCATGACTTCAATATAACTAATGCTGTTCTTCTGATCCGCTGGGAGACTCAGCACACCCAAATGCTGCACGAATGGAACACAAACAGTGTCAGTTGATGGTTTACAATTCCCTATTCGTGAAAGTTTTTAAGCACTGCGTCAAAATGACGGACATAATTTCCGCATGCGTTTTACATCCCAGTATTCTCTGCTGCAGGGTAAAACGTTCTCAAAGCATTTAAAAACCTTCAGTAAACTTATACTTTAACCCTTTAAAGATGAAGCATATCTGTTTTATATAAGGACTCAGTGCGTATCGCGCTGTAAACACTCTCCACTTCGGTTATAAAAACCAATCTCTTAATGTTTTATAAGGCAAAAGTTGCTGTTTGTTCTGAGATCCGTACAAAACACATAAACGCAATGTGGGCACCACGTAGAATTTTTTAATGTTAAACCTGATCGTATGTAAAGTGACCGCTAGGCTTTAAAAGGTTAAAGGCTGTCAAAACATAATTTAAATTTAATCTTCCACAGAGAAGTTTCTTTGTAGAGCTGTTTAGAAACACAGTCAAATTCTTCGGCCAATTCTTACGGGAATCACTCCAAGCGCCAATTGCAAGAGGGACTGAATTTAGAAATACTTCATCTTACTCTTCTCTAAATTCACTCATCCCAAATTTGCTCTGTTGTACACCATTATTTAGATGAACAATAAGCTCTGGATGGGTAGAAACTGTAACTGAAAGAAATCGCACTGCACATTGGAGGATGTCGATAGGACAGGAATCAGCATTAATGCTGCATGGTTGAAGATCTAAACAGAACAGCTTTTGAGATTTCACGATAAAGTTCCCAATGGGAGCAGACCTGATACACGGGGACAGACGGACCGACAGACACGATGAAGATAATAGGCGCATTTTGCGACTTACGCAAACGTGCCTAAGAGTGAAATGTTCGTTTACGTGGATGCTATGCTGAGCAAGACAAAACCAATTCAGACGTTTTCCTTTTTTCTAACGTGTCATTAGCCACTAGGGTAGAATGACACCCCTTTTCTGCTGTCCACGATTTTATCAGCTCGTACTTAGCTATGTGTGATGCAATTCGCGAATCCTGTCCCTCACTGACGTACGTTTGAATGCAGTATACTTAACACCTCATATAGTTTTTGATAATGAAAGTTTACAAGCTTTTTCTATGGTGTGTCCAAAACTGTATTTTTTTTCTGCTTCCTGTACGCAGCCCAGCCCTGCTAGCAGGGTTAGTTTATTATAGTTTAGTGTGCCACACGGCGCACTGGTGGTATGGTGTGGTGTGGTGACCGCTGGGAGCGAGATTAAATAGAGCACACCTGTGTCTGAAGAGGGAAAGAGAGAGCTGACGTCGCGACGCTGCAACCACTGAGCGTCGTGTCAGGAGTACCCTAAACACGATCCTCATAACAGACTTAGCTCAGAATTTTTGTTCTGTATTGCCTTTTGAATGGAATATCTAATAACATGAAGGCATAAAATAAGTGGAGAAAATTATTGGTTTCTCTCTATTAATCTAGACAACACAAGAAGAAAATTACAAAGCAAGTAAGGCACAAAAAATATATAATACATGTAACTATAGTGTGTCGTATGTAAGGCTTTCAGACAATGAATTTATCAAATCAGAATAAACATCTGCGCGAAGCCAGCGTCCGAAATGTCATACAACGTCGAAAATGCAGTAACAGACTACACGGCTGTTCTCCAACAGCTGAAGGCTGTCTCTTATTTCCCAACATGTGCCATCCCAAAAGTTAACTTTCTCCCGTAAATGATGCAGATACACTTACACTAAAAGGCAGTATAAGTATAAATGCCTTGAGAGGTAAAACGACACAAGTACCCTCAGACAGACCTAAGTACCAATAAAAAACACGGCGAAATGTGAGTTCCTTACAGCGATGTTGAATATTTAAATCCATTAGGGTGTTCGTGCAGACTGATAAATAGTTATAGGTGTTTCGGAGGAGCGTATTTCCTCCATCTTCAAGGCTAGACAGTCCAAAAATATAAAATAAAACCCCCAATAAATATGAAAGTTACATATTCCCGACTACGAAGCATGGAAACAGCTGCAACCCACCAGCATATTTACACTTTAAAACTGTAATAATGGTGCAAAATACCCACAGTTGGATAGGAACTGAATTTTTAGAGACAATTGTGATTAAGTGCTTGTTTCATTGCATTAACCCTTTAAAGACGAAGCGTATCTGTTTTATATAAGGACTCAGTGCGTACCGCGCTGTAAAAACTCTCCACTTCGGTTATAAAAACCAGTCTCTTAATGTTTTATAAGGCAAAAGTTGCTGTTTGTTCTGAGATCCGTACAAAACACATAAACGCAATGTGGGCACCACGTAGAATTTTTTATTGTTACACCTGGTGGTACGTAAATTTACCGCTAGGCTTTAAAAGGATAAACTGGAGAAAGCTTCTACACGTGCTCTGTGACCGTTTCGCCTAACATGGGCCTAGAGTAACTGTGTTAAAATGTAAATCATAGTACTGTAAGCAGTACAAAAGCTGGCTTTACTGCGCGACAAGAAAACGTGTCTACAGATCCAATCGAGTCGTTATAAAGAATAAGCTTGGAGAATATCTGAACCTTCAGCAGGAACACTAACCCCTTGCTAATAGACTTAAAGCCACACTGTCGTGTCGGAGAAGCTGCCGCATTAGCACGGGGTTGCGGTCACAGCTGCTGTCGTACTGTATCAAATGGCGTGATACTACGTATGTGACCATGGTCTAGCATACTTAAAGGATAAAGAGATACGTGACTTGTGTAGGTCTCGCTTTGTTTGCGTCTTCACATGGAAAGAAATGGTGCCTGTCCTGAGCTATCCATTACATAGGGGGACCAGAAACGGGTGCAGCGGAGGCAAACTGAAGTGGGAGGAAAAACCACAGCATATGGTATGTCCGTCACAAGGGGAATTCAAGTAGTAACAGAACCGACATACAAGTACAGTCAAACCTGATTATAGTGACATCGGTTAAAGCGACACCTCGTCTATAGCGTCAGATATTCTGTGGTACCAATTAATTCCGCACTGTTAACCATAACTTTATGCTCCTCGGTTATAACAACACTCGTTTATAACGACACAAAATATTCAGTCCCTTTCATGACGTTATAACCGAGTTCGACTCTAGTATTGATCCAAAAAGGAGACTAAGTAGCAGTATTGGCAATGGTTACAGGACTCTCTCCTATTTCTTTATCTGAAGAAGGAATCAGACGAATCCTCAGGTATATTGTGTATTGTTTCCTACATACAACGGACAAGAAACGAAAATCTGTCCTGCATCGATGTTTAATGTAGTACGACATACAGTATGAAAACCCCGATATTATGGGAGTATTATAATGTCGTATGTATGCCGAAAATAAATTATTTTTCCCAGGAAATGTGTGTGTGTGTGGAAACGTTCTGTACAATCCTAAATTATCCCCAGAAAAAAACTTTCCTCGAAACACATTAAAGGCATTTCATATTTTTCTACAAATATAAAGAGAAATGCAAAGCGATTCAGTGCATGTGTGTGTTTTTCACATTTTTGCAGAGATTCATATATCTGTAAGCGACCCAGAAACGTGATTTATCATACAGTTTAAACATCTGCATGATTTTCCTAGAGGAATCTCTTTTACAAACCTCATGTTTCTCAGGAAAGAAGTGTTTGCCAAAGGGAGGAGAATTGATTTCTAAGAACGTGAAGGACAAAACACGTAACACGTGATAGAGGGTTGTGTTGCCTTTACGAGAACTGCAAAACGCAGGCCCCTAATTTGGCAGTAACGTCTGTCTTTTTGTCTCTCTGTGCTATCAGATGTAACATTTAAAGCTTTTGTAGTTTCCGGGGATATTTTGTAGCTGGTTACTGTTTTTAAATCTGTAAATCATGAAGTTGACTTTGTCAGTCACAATTCCTAAGATTCATACAGATAACATTAGGCTTAGCAATTTTTTCCGTAAAAGATAATCATACCAAATACAGCAGTCCCTCGGTTATCCGGAATGTATGTGGGGAGGGGTGGTCCGGATTACCCGAGATTCCGGATCACTGACGGGAAAATCCGTGATATAGGTAACATACAAAAATCATCACTCCGTGCTGAAGTGTAACTCCATAGAGCTTAAATACTGCACTTAAGAGTACATAATAATAATAATAATAATAATAATAATAATAATAATAATAATAATAATAATAATAATAATAATAATAATAATAATGGGACTTTTGCTGCTGAGGAGTTAAAGATTGCCTGGCTCTTCCCGCGTCACCCAAGCCATTAGTGACGGAGTACGAATTGTCTCAGATTTCCCCCCGATGAACCGGACAATGACTGGATCACCGGGGAAAAAGAAAAGTGTCCGGATTATCAGGGTAGCTGGATGACCGGGGTCCGGATTACCGAGGGACTGCTGTATTTGTCCAGCAAATAAGATATGGCTGCTGCTCACGTATAGACAGTTTGTTTAACACATTCTTCAATAAGACGTGCAGCAACAGCGGGCAAAGGAACGTAATGTAACGAATCTGCGTAATGTGATTGAAAAATTGTTTAACTTTGTCAATAGAGTAATTGTCGCTGGGTTAAATTGTCATCAAAACAATTTACAAATTTAAAATAAATACATTTTAGTTGAAACTAAATCCCATTCTTCCTCTACCATCTATATTTTACCACATAGTGCACCTTTTAACTAACCTAACCATTTTCTCCCAGGATTTCGTTTTTTTTGCATCATTGACGTCATGAACTGTAATCATCAGGCTCAGGACAGGGACAGGTGGCCGTCTCTTAGTGCGTGCTTCAGTCACGTATAGTCCCTCTATGTTCTGGAAAGAGTCCCCTACACAGAATTATAAATATCAACCATAAATGCTTAAACACAGCTGTAAAGTATTTATTGGCTTTTCTTCATGAAATAAAAAACAGAAAATTAAGTAAACATGTAAAACAATTAAAGAATTATTCATTAAATCCGCAACAAACGCAACACATTTACTGCCACGTTAAAGTATTAACTTTGGCACCCCCTGTGCTGTAACTACACATACATGACAGCTATTAATTTTGGACTCCCTACACTGCATCCTGTGTTCAAGGTACAACAAACATTAGAAATGCAGATTAACCCTTTCAAGACGAAGCGTATCGCTTTTATACAAGGACTCAGTGCGTACCGCGCAGTAAACACTCTCAAATTCGGTTATAAAAACCAATCTCTTACTGTTTTATAAGGCAAAAGTTGCTGTTTGTTCTGAGATCCGTACAAAACACATAAACGCAATGTGGGCACCACGCAGAATTTTTTAATGTTAAACCTGGTGGTATGTAAAGTTACCGCTACGCTTTAAATGGTTAAACCACTCTCAAGACTATTGCAAAGCGACTGCAAACACGAAATAGAGTAAACTTACGCAATTTCATACCTACATTTTTTTTAGAAGTGCGATCCCCAAATTTTGTCCGCACTTAAGTATCATTATAGATGTCCAAATGTTAAAGATTCAAAGACGAAAACATCATAAATTATTAAATAAAAACCCTTGCCTTTTCATTGTCCAAACAGCAATAACCTTTCACGCGAACTGAAGGCACAGCAAGTCTTATCACTACGATGACTGTACAGCCATTCTAGTTCCATTCTCAATGTTACCACCTGCAGGAGGAATCTCTCTACGTGCTATCAGTGCCATCTGCCGTGTAGGCTGTGAGTGTATCTGCCGTGTGCTTGTGTTGAGAGCAATTAGAGGGACGATGTGGCAAACATGGCGTGTCCAAAATGTTGCCACTTCGCCATATACATATATATATATATATATATATATATATATATCTTTTTCGCGTCAAAAGAACATCTTTCCTTGCGAAGACAATCAGAGAAATAAAGGACCAGTTAAAACAAGCAACCGGATGTTTCGCCCAGCACCATATATTAATCGTCATTTACAAAACACCTGAACTACTCCGAATTTCCTGTTGCTAAGGCACGAAACTTCTATGAACCCTCCTGAAATCGTATAAGGAATCCCGTGTAGGTAAGTAGGTAAGTAGGTAGTAACTGCATAAATGTCCGTATGAACACTCCTAAGCAAACTGCACTGACAAAGCATACAATCAATTCCAAGCATGTGACGTGTTTCTCCACATGCAACTCTGTTCCTCTTTTCAAGTTCTAGATACATTTTTTAACATATTAAGCACATAAGTTTATCTCTTTCATTAATTCATTGGAGTAATTCTTAAGAGTCTAATAATTCCTCTGTTTGCCAAGAAATTCCCCGAATTTTAAACATATTAAGCACATAATAAGTTTATCTGCTTCATTAACTATTTAAAGACGAAGCGTAAACTGTTTCATTTAAAGGCACAGTTCGCACCGCGCAGTAAACACACTACATCTCGGTTGCAAAAACAAATCAGATTATGTTACGTACGACAAAATTCGCTGTTTGTTCTGAGATAAATACAAAACACATAAATGCAGTGTGGGCAGAATGTACAATTGTTGAATGTCAAAACCTGTTGGTGCATGAAGTGACCAGTAGACTTTACAGGGTTAGTCTAGTGGAGTAATTCTTAAGAGTTTAATAATTCCTCCATTTGTCAAGAAATTCACCGAGCTCTGTAGCACCCGAGCATTGAGAGGAGCGCTGTTCTGGGATACTACGCAGTGTTGAATGGTAGTTCTGTACCACCCTTTCGGAGCTTCTTAACTCTTGAAGATGCGACTGATAGGTTGTCCCGAAACGTCGGTACAGAACTCCCACTACACGCTGTGTAATATCCCAGAAGAACGCAGATCCCACTACGTCGTGTCTGAAGCCTGAAATTACCCAAAAGTTCACTAACTTTTCCACAACAGTCCGCGACTTGTCCCTACACTGAGCCACATGAATCCAATCCCCACCCTTCAATATACTTATTTAACATCCATTTAATGTCACTGGTATCTTTTACATACTGTACATTTTCTATCATGTACTTTGTAGTTTTAAAAATGCAACATTCATATAACTGCCCCTGCTTCCACCGTGTGCTCTGTCAGGGCCACTGGGTGAAGCTCACGTCTACGGAAGTGTCAGGCCAAGCTGACGCACTAACCGCGCAGGCTGTGAGGCAGACAATAGGAGTTCTATTCCAGGAAATGTAATCGCGTTTTTCTTTTGGTCTCCGCGCCTGCACCGTCTGTCAGACCCACACTGTCCCCTACCCAACGGGTACCGCGGGATTCTTATCCTAGGAATGACGCTGAACACTCAACTTCGTCAAGTGCAGAGGTAAAGAATAAGTGGGGATTTACCTCCACTCCTCAATATGTCCTCATTAACACACAAATCTTACAGGTCTAGTATATCTATCTGCAATAATTATGGGTGTTTTTGGGTAGAAAAAGTAACGTAAGTGTTGGAGACCGAATAAAGGAAACTGCATAGCTGCAGAACACAAAGCAACCCCGTCAACAACAATCTATCCATTTCCAGGTTCGGGGTCTTTCTGTCTCGCTCAGCTCACGGACAGCTGCTGAGTTTCCGAAAGGAAAATATCGACTCGGACACGTCTGGTGTATACTGCTTGCATATAGCCTAAGCTGCAGGCGCCCCGCGGACCTACAGCAGAAACGGCGTGCAAAGCACACGTTCAAACGACGACCTTTCAAGCAAGAATGGCGTATACAGATTAATGAAATGCATCAATACATAACACAGCAATTTGTGCAGAAGGAACAAGAAGGGTTCGACTTGCAAATGGACAGAAACGTCCTTTAATTGCTTTTGAGGGCACTCTCTTTCCCTAAAAGGTTAAGATTAAGGCTAAGCTATCGCCATGCTGCATCCTTCGCATTTCAAATTTGAACTGGCAGATTTTGAAGACACTTAGTACCAACATTATGCTAACGAATGTCGCTCTAACGCTGCCATTTGAATTTCCTACAATTCGCAATAATAAGAAGCCGGATCCGATATACGTTGACGCGGCAGTGACGCCAGCGCCACTTACTTTAGGGTTCCAATATGATGTCTGGTGCCAAATTTTGAAGAAACACGTAACAACCCCTAAAATAATATTTTTGTGGAATGTAAAATAAAAATATGGCTTTCATGCGAATATATCTTTTAGCTTTTCATTTGAAGGGGACACGCTGTGGCGCAGTTGGTTGAGGCACTGCGCTACAAACCGGAAGGTCGCGGGTTCGATTCCCGATGGTGTCATCAGAATTTTTCATTGACATAGTCCTTTTAGTCATACTACCGCCCTGGGGTCGACTCAGCCTCTAGCAGAAATGAGTACCAGGAACATTTCCTGGAGGGTAAAGGCGGCCGTTATGGTCGACAACCTTGCAGATCGTCAAGAAATCTTGGAAGCCTCAACCTCCTGGAAAGCTACGGATTTTTCCAGGCCTCGATAAGCATAGCTTCAGCTTTTTAGCTAGATTTTCCTTTGAAAGTGATAAGTAACGAATCCGAGTAGGTAAGTTTGGGAAATTTTGTGCAGTAATAGATAATAAAAGTACAGGATAGATAAAAGTCTCCTGACACTTGATTTTTAACATTTTGCCTCTAGTGGCAAGTGACTTTTGCACCACGCTGTAGATATACCCCTACATTACAAACAGAATATTTTGCAACTCAGCAATTACAGTGTCATGTAAGCTGTGAAGTTTTGAGTTTATGTCACAGGGATTTAAGGCATGGAAAACGTGCATTTATGTCGTAAATTCTTAAAAGAAATAAACCAAAAAACCGTACAGAAGGGTACGTAAAGTACGAATCTATGTAATAATAATGGCGTCCTTCTAAGCTGCTCGAAACTCTTTGTTGTATATTTGGTACCGGCATTGTTGAACGGCTACCATTAGGGCGTAGGATTTGAAATAAACATAAATGGTTTAACCTTTTAAAGCCTAGCGGTAACTTTACAAACGACCAGGTTTAACATTAAAAAATTCTACGTGGTGCCCATATTGCGTTTATGTGTTTTGTACGGATCTCAGAACAAACAGCAACTTTTGCCTTATAAAACATTAACAGATTGGTTTTTACAACCGAAGTGGAGAGTGTTTACAGCGCGGTACGCACTGAGTCCTTATATGAAACAGACACGCTTCGTCTTTAAAGAGTTAATTGTCGTTTTTGCTAATGCTCAGGTCTCAGTTTCTTTCCTCAGGACATCAAAAAATCTCACAACTGTATATATAACGTTAAACACGTAAAATATATCTGCATCGCATATTGTATAATTCAACGAAAATTCGTTCCAAGAATAAATTAACGTCTTAATCATTTGGTTTAGACAATATACATTTCCGTGTTCGGGTAACCGTGGGGCCTCATTTGTACTGTGGGAGGCCACAGACTGCGAGGTCAGAGTTCGATTCCGGCTGGTGAATCCCCAACGCCAAGACCGCTCTGAGGCCCAGACCGTGTCATATCCAGCAGACGCCTTCGGGTCCTTTCCAGAATTTGATGGAGGTCGAAACGTGCAGCTCCATTACGCAAGGTTAGACACGGAGATGACTGCAATGAACACGAGACCTTTGTTCTTACGAGGTGTTCCGCTGCGTGTATTCGTAGTGTTATCGACGTTTCGGAAAAACCTATCGGTGCCATCTTCAAGGTTCAAGCAGTCCAGGGCTCTTTAACCGTTTAAATACGAAGCGTATCTGTTTTATATAAGGACTCAGTGCGTACCGCGCTGTAAA
>BLKM01000764.1:151757-156757 GCA_013340265.1 Coptotermes formosanus | reverse complement strand
CACAACCAATATGGACCTTTCGGAAAACAGAAAAATATATAACCCTGGCAGGGATTAGAACCCCCGGTAGTTCAGCCTGTAGCTGGTCACTATATTGACTGCGCTAAGGTGGTTTACTGTGCTCAGAGGATGATGATGTATATAACGCCCAACTATATTTAACATTTTAAAGCCTAGCGGTAACTTTACGTACCACCAGGTTTAACATTAAAAAATTCTACGTGGTGCCCACATTGCGTTTATGTGTTTTGTACGGATCTCAGAACAAACAGCAACTTTTGCCTTATAAAACATTAAGAGATTGGTTTTTATAACCGAAGTGGAGAGTGTTTACAGCGCGGTACGCACTGGGTCCTTATATAAAACAAATACGCTTCGTCTATAAAGGGGTAATCTGCAATCATTAGCAGCTCATGTTCAGCAACTGAAACTGTTTGTACCCTACGATTTATCGCAAGTGAACTTAGTTGCTATACTCCATCGCAAACCCCGCGGACATCCTATGACAATCGCTATGTCCCGTGTGTCCGTGACCAAGGAATAATTCCAGAGCGGCATAACATACTGTCATGAAACACTGTGCTGGATAATTTTATTATAGCTAATCGCGAAGTCTCAATTTTTCATTTATATCGATCAATTTTAAAGACCGCTTTAAAGTGGACATAAATCTGCACGCGTTTCTAGGTGCAACTAGAGAGACATTCGCTAAAAATGCGAGACATATGACACTCACAGCGCTGTAGTTGAGTCAGGTCTTGTGGAATATGAAGCAGTGTCTTTCTATAATTAGCTTCCGAGATTTCGAAAAACGGTCGTGCCTTCGAAACCTCGGGAAACCCTAACCAAACGACAAGAGTATCACACACCATAAAACCTGAATAAAAAAAAAAATGTTTCAAACAGAAGTTTTAGAGAAAAAGAAAACGCATATTTTGCTTACAATACGCTTCTTTTTACGTAAGCCTCAACTGTAGATAACCAGTGCCTGAAATTCATATTCAAAACCAAAGAAAGTCCCTATATCAACGATGATTTCATCTCCCTTAGGAAAATTTATGGTGCATGTAACGTTATTTCCCATGTTAAATATCTTGCGCTTCTAAATTAGTACTTTCCGAAATGCAGTCGAACTCCGTTATAACCTCATGAAGGGGACTTAATATTTTTGTAGTTATAAACGAGTGTTGCTATAACCAAGTAGTGTAACCTTCTGGTTAACACTGAGGAATTAATTGGTACCAGAGAATATTTGACGCTATGAACGAGGTATCGTATAAACCGACATCGTTATAACCGGGTTCGTCTGCATATACGTAGTGCCCAAAGTGGCCGTTTTATGCAGTCCCTTGATTTCCTGCTTTCCAGGTATGCTGCTCAGGTACTACTACTATCCTCGAGAAAAAATTCGGCGACTCAGTTACACTAAGACCTTTGCTGACTTTAAAAATATCAGGAAAGAGAATGTCTGTATTCTACACGTTTAAGACTAAACGATTCCTGTAAGGGAAGCCTTAATTTCAAAGGCTGCAACCCGTCACATGGATATTACACAAACTTTATCACATTATGTAATTAAAGCTATGTTAAAAGCAAGGCGGAAAAATAACTTGCATGAGATTCCTTCCAGACGACAGCGCCTTCGTCTTCAACATCGTGTCTGTTACACATCGCATCACGCAGCGTAGCACTCTCCTCGTGTAATCCTGGAAAGCGCGCCCCGCCCCAGTGTGGAAATGTAATAACCCAGGAATACAGTTTCGTCAGAACAATTGCTTCTAAAACACTTCGAAGTGTATACACCAGGTGGGTCAAGGGAAGTGTTTCTGCTTTGAATCGCAATAGAATACCAAGACGAACATGAATTAGGAACGAAGCTGTCCCCTTATTAACACTCTCAATACTATAAAACTTATAATTTTTCAGAAATGCTATTTTTTCTGCTTTGAGTGTGTTTCTTATCTTAACCCTTCCGTAACTTATATCTCTAACGCCATATTTAGGAAGATTAACTAATTTACATGCAAATTTATGCAAACAAAAGGACGTATTATCGATTTGTTAAAAACTCTGCAAGCAACAGGTAAAGACAGGCGTATAATTTGGTGTACTTTAACTCGAAGACAAAAATATATTGAACCTAAGAGTTTTATTTTACTAGTTCGGTGTTAAATGTTAGTAAACACTTCCAAGTTTCTTCCATGAGTTGCAGACGCCCTGACGTTCGTCCGAATGATTTAAATTCTGAACTGTCCGGAAATGGACAGGCCATCCACACTGTAAGGTGTAAGGACGTCATTCGTCTGAATAAACGACAGTTGCACGTGTTACTATATGATTGTCAGATATAATACGTACTACACTCTGATACTGCTAAGACCAACAACAAGCCAATATCAACCTTCAACATCATTACGGTAATCACGTGATCATCAGAATATTCTACACATCATTCCGTCTGTCAAATATAAACCGTCAACCATCTCCAGCTTGAGGCTGATACTTCCAACAGTTATCAGTCTCTTCGTAACAAATCATCTGTAACTCACGCAAATTGTTTCTGTTGCAGACACTCTAGTAATCGGGGCCGCGGTGGCGCAGTTAGTTGAGGCACTACGCTACAAACCGGCAGGTCGCGGGTTTGATTCCCGGTTGTGTCATTGGATTTTTTCATTGACATAATCCTGTCTGTCGCACTATGGCCCTGGGGTCGGCTCAGCCTCTAACAGGAATATTTCGTGGGGGTAAAGGCGGCCGGTGCGTAGGTCTGACAATCTGCCACCTTCATGTGCCGATTCTCTAGAAATCTGGGAGCCTCAACCTCCTGGAACCCTCAGGGTCTGTCCAGGCGTGTAATGGGACTGCTTTACTCTAGTATACAGCCCACACGTTCTCTATACTGTCTCTGTGACAAATAACACGCACATCTGAATGAGTTTCTACAACAACATATGTCTTACAAATAACAATCACGATTTTTAATGTGTTCCACGTTGTGTACCGCGTTGTTTTTGGAGGCATGAACTCGCTGCGGTCCCGACCTGCAGGCCTGCAGTCCCGGCCCACAGAGAGTTCACGCCTCCAGTACACAGTACACAGTCAACAGCACATTCTCACTCAACTGTAAAGTGCAACCTTAGTGTAACGATAACAAAAAGGTTCTCCCTGAAGATGACCCACCAGGGTCGAAACATGTAGGAGTGTGTTACGATTGATGATAAAACTCTCTTTGCGCATTTGTTGGTGATTAGTGTTTTTGAACAATCACGATTATAACAAAGGCTCACATCTTGCAAGTGGAAATGTTATTATAAATATAAATACAAATATGGCCTTCCAATGCAATGACAGAATCAATATTTCCTTGATGCTATTATTATTATTATTATTATTATTATTATTAACTTTTCTCTTTTACAGAAGTTTAGCTGGTTTTCAAAACAGTATGGACCACTGACCGAACACTTCTTATTCATTATTGTGCTAAAATTTTCAAACTACACGACATGTATTGAGTAATACTGCTTTCCGCAATAGAATATACAGATCGGGGAGAAGAACGAGCAGCTTCAAACTGTCGATAAAGTAACCATTAGGCTTTAAAAAGTTAACCTTTTAAAGCCTAACGGTTACTTTATGCGCCAACACATTTAACATTCACAAATGCTACGTTCTGCCCACACAGTGTATTTATGTGTTTTGTGTGGATATCAGAACAAACAGCGATTATTTCCCTATACAGCATTAACTGGCTGGTTTTTATAACCGAGATGGAGAGTGTTTACAGCGCGGTACGGACTGGGTCTTCAAACAATCCTACGTTCTGCCCACACAGTGTATTTATGTGTTTTGTGTGGATCTCAGAACAATCAGCGATTATTTCACTATACAGCATTAACTGACTGGTTTTTATAACCGAGATAGTGTGTTTACTGCGCGGTACGGACTGAGTATTTAAACAATCCTACGTTCTGCCCACACAGTGTATTTATGTGTTTTGTGTGGATCTCAGAACAAACAGCGATTATTTCCCTATACAGCACTAACTGACTGGTTTTTATAACCGAGATGGACTGTGTTTACTGCGCAGTACGAGCTGGGTCTTCAAATCAATAGATCCATTTTTCTCCTTAAAAGTTTAAAATTATGAATATTTGGAATAACAGCCACTGTTGACAGTACTAACGGTACTGTATGCCGAAACTCAGTTGTCATGTCCTTGTTAGCTCTTGTTTTAGTTCCGTATATCTCTAGAGATTCTAGGTGATGGTGATATAGAGGCTGCGAGTGTAAGGAAATACTGCAGCTATTTTTGATTATTTTGCCAAGCATTATTATTACTGTGTGGTGATGGGTTTATGGACCTTATCCATGGCCCGAAGAGTAAAATATTTATTTATTTATTTATTTATTTATTTATTTATTTAGCAGGTTGTACAATGTTTCCACATCTTCCTGCGCCCATTTGACAATTATATTATCTTCAGTTGCTAGTCTTCCATCGGGCGCCTCCCCTGGTGGCGGATGGGGGAATGCTCACCAGATATGGCGGGTACCGGGGAAACAAAATACCCGGGGAGGACCAAAACTAGCACTGCTGCCTTGCAGTTTGATACTGGCGTATCAAGGGTTAGAGGTAGAAAAGCTTGATAGGAAATCACCTGTTCCCCAGGTTGGGGGTTGATGCAGCGGGCCAGCTCCCTGCTCAGCGCAAAAGGAAAATTGCTAAAAAGCCAATTGGATTAAAATACTAAAAATATTAACAAATTAAAATCACAACGTTTCGGAAGCTGGTTCTGCTTCCGTCCTCATGTGAATGGAGGGGGAGAAGGAAGAACACCTATTCTGTTGGGCCCCTTAGACAGAGCTGAGTCCAGTGACTGGGGCTAGCTCTGTCTAAGGGTCCCAATAGAGTGGGTGTTCTTCCTTCTCCCCCTGCATTCACCTGAGGACGGAAGCAGAGCCGGCTTCCGAAACGTTGTGAATTTAATATTTTAATA
>BLKM01000764.1:0-151720 GCA_013340265.1 Coptotermes formosanus | reverse complement strand
CTTAGACAGAGCTAGCCCCAGTCACTGGACTCAGCTCTGTCTAAGGGTCCCAATAGAGTGGGTGTTCTTCCTTCTCCCCCTGCATTCACCTGAGGACGGAAGCAGAGCCGGCTTCCGAAACGTTGTGAATTTAATATTTTAATATTTATAATATTTTACTTTCCGGACGATAGATAAATTCCATAAACCCATCACCACACAATATTATACACCATCGTCGAAACATTTTAGAATATATTTATTATTATTATTATTATTATTATTATTATTTAAAAACTTATACATTCCTGTACAAAGCAGCGCCGCAGAATCCAAATTTTATTTTGGTACGAAAACTGTAATAAAATTACTTACAACTCTATGCTTTATAAAAGCCACACAAGGTTACCCGGCGCCAACCACCCTCCCCCCTTCACGCACAGCGTCTCTACCTCTCTTTGCTCTTCGGATGCATTCAGAAACGTGCGAGAGAACGCGTTAGTTATTTGAACTCTCGCTTAACATTTGGCTCTGACTGCCTCAGCGTGGAACCCTCAAAGGATCATCTACGTACGCACACATCCACTAACATTTGCTGCTAGTGAGCTGCTGTTGCACTGACAGTTCGAAACCCACCCGAGGTGATACCAGTAAATATCTTTTGAAACTTAACAGTAATTACACTGCAAACTGCCTGAAGTAGTCTACATCTGGCACACGTGACTTTTCGGACGTTACTCACTGCTCAACCATACACTGACAGATATCATCTCACATTCCTTTCTTAGCCGTAAAACGCCGGGATCGGTGCATTGCACGGATATTTATTTCTTTACATCATACCGGTCTCGGTGCACCGTTAAGTCATGAAAGCCCTTAATGTTACCATAAATTTAGACATTCTTTGTGGGCAGTAGCTGGAATTTAAAAACCGTCTTCATTGAAGGGGCAAGGAAAACAGCAAGTTTACGAGTTCACCATCCATTGTGTGTGTAAAAGAGAGAGAGAGAATGTGTGTGTGTGTGTGTGTGTGTGTGTACGTGGGTATATATATGTACTAGTATATACGTATGTATGTGTACACGTGTGCACGTAGGCATGCATGTATGTACGACTATTTATTGTAAGCGTGATAGGGTACAGGGTGTTTCTTTCCTACTTGGCCTATAAGCCCTGGTCCGACCCTCTAGTGAGTTTTTATTAGACCTTCTAGAGATTATAATCACTGCGATCGTTTTTCTAGCTCTCGTCATCGGCTGTTAAACCACCCCGACACGCGACGTATGACGCGACGCTGGCAGAGCGTCTGGCGGGCCGTTGGGTAGGTGCTTATTGGTCAAGCAGGAAAAAAAAACACAAATAAAATATGTGGATAAAAAACTGACAAAAATGTGTGTCGCTATTCCAGCAGTCTTCCCAAAAGTTTTGTCTTTAAGTTTTTAAGCAATTTTAAGATAAATATCATAAACCAGAAAACGTCACAAATCTTGAATCCTTCAATGATGCTAGGGATTAAATTCCAACTACTGCCCAGTTTGGTGGGGTTTTAAATTTATGTCATCCTTAAATGCGTTTAAGACTAGGTATTTACAGTCAGGCATAACACAACACTTTTTTGTAAGTAAAGTACTGGCTACAAAACTCACTCACTACATGTTTCAGCTCACTAACGCAGCCATTCTCAGGTGAGACAATAGAGAACTATTAACAAAGGAGGGCACCATTGACAGACGAAAGTGCATTTCTCTCTATATCATTCTGTATTATCTCTCCTCAGAATGGCCCCGACCTTCGGCCGAAACATGTAGTGAGTGAGTTTTGTAGGTAATATTTTCCTTGCAGCAGAATAATTGTGTTTTGACACAGTTTATTTGCCCATACCTACTTAACCGTTTAAAGCCTAGCGGTAACTTTACGTACCACCAGGTTTAACATTAAAAAATTCTACGTGGTGCCCACATTGCCTTTATGTGTTTTGTACGGATCTCAGAACAAACAGCAACTTTTGCCTTATAAAACATTAAGAGACTGGTTTTTATAACCGAAGTGGAGAGTGTTTACTGCGCGGTACGCACTGAGTCCTTATATAAAACAGATACGCTTCTTCTTTAAAGGGTTAAAAAATTCTACGTGGTGCCCACATTGCTTTTATGTGTTTTGTACGGATCTCAGAACAAACAGCAACTTTTGCCTTATAAAACATTAAGAGACTGGTTTTTATAACCGAAGTGGAGAGTGTTTACAGCGCGGTACGCACTGAGTCCTTATACAAAACAGATACGCTTTGCCTTTGAAGGGTTAAAAGTGTTCACAGCCTGTCTTGTCTTAGTCACATCAAAACACTTGCTGCGGTCAACAGGTTGTTTGGTTCCGTGTTCCTAAATAAAGATGTTAATAATGCATGTACTGGTACATAAACATAAGTTTAAAATTATTTCTAAAATTGTAGTTCTGATGATTGAAGCAGGAGCGTATTTCAGATTGACGCTACCCATCCCGTTGCATATAGAGAATTACATAAATAGCACCATGTATTCCTACTGACACAACCTTGATTTTTACTATTTTTTCAAACACTACACCTTTCGATCAAGTCGATAATTATCAGGTGTTTATACCCATAAAAACTTAAAATTCAAGGTAAAAAGCTTATTTCGAAACGTCGGTACTTAATTCATTATGTTTGTTCAATAAATTGTAAGAGCAGGCCTCTTTAGGAAAACTTATATGCGTTTTGAACGAAGTGGATGACAGACTTAGATATCATTACAAACCAAATTGGTATGCCGATATATAAGGCATAATATTTAGGAGACGACTATGCCAGAATGGCTGAAAACTTGTCTTACAGAAAAAATTTTAACGTCAGAGGTCTGGCTGGGGCCGAAAAATAGTATGAAAAATAAGGAAAAATGTAAATGAAAACTTTTGTGGTTTGCTTCAAGGTGTTACAGCGTTAGTTAGCTGGTTGAGCCGGGAAAAATCACGAAATCCTTTGGTGCTGACAGCCGATTTCCACATGTCTATTTAAACCTATTGCCTGCTACATAAAAAGTAGGAACGCCAACCGAAAAAATCGATGCCATTCAAAACATCGCTAAGAACGTCGAAAACGTTTCACCTTTAAAGGGGGATGAGGAGTACAAAGAGGAGGAAGAGGAGGAGGAGGAGGAGGAGGAGGAGGAGGAGAAGAAGAAGAAGAAGAAGGAGGAGAAGAAGAAGAAGAAGAAGAAGAAGAAGAAGAAGAAGAAGAAGAAGAAGAAGAAGAAGAAGAAGAAGAAGAAGAAGAAGAAGCCTGACATTTTTAACAAACCGTCCCGAAGTTTGCTACGACGCCACGTAGATTGATGGACTAAATGTTTCTTGCTTTTTTTTTACTTCGCGGGCTTAGCACTGCGCGCAGTACCTGGTGTGAAGACAACAACAGCGAAACGTGCCTCCAAGAAGGCGTCGCGTCTTTGCCAAGCCACCAGACAAGCGGGATCGTCACGTTTTCTGGATGGACGACACGAAGCAACAAGCGATGATTGAAGAAACACGATCGCAGGCTGAAGGCCTCCAAGCTTTTTATGTCGCGTAACAGAGCAGAGGGGAAACTGTTTGTTGTTAGTGGATTGAAATGAAGCGAGAGGATAAACAGAGGCATAGAGATAGCCTAGGTCCTCGGCAAGTGCAACCGGCACGCACCCTCATGTGATACGAACCTGAAAGTATCATATCACAGAATAAAGGCACTTTAAAGGTCTCACTTTCCTCAAGGAGAATACAAAGACTTTGTTTGAGAACAGAGTACTAACGTAATATTGGTCATAAGATATTAACTTTTAATCCTTCGGTATTGAACCACGCAATTTTAAACTGCACTATACACATGACACAATAGTTTTCTTTCCACGGCAAAAAACAAACCGTAGTGGGTCAGAGTCTCCTCATTATTAAGGCTTCACAATCACACTCAGACACACATCACATTCGGTAGGACTCCTCTGGACGAGGGATCGGCCCGTCGCAGAGACCTCTACCTAACAACACAAACACTGTACATGAGATAAACATCCACGCCCCCGGTGGGATTCGAACCCACGATCCCAGTGGCCACTGGCCCGCGCGGCCACTGGGATCGGCAATATTTTATTCTTGTAACAAATTTTACAGATATTTAAAAGGAACGCGCTGCAATCTTGGCAGTCCCTTTAGCTACCAACTACATAAAAGGCCCACGCTTCGAAATGTCGCTTTCTTAGAATCTTGTAGCTTGATGAGAAGACAGAGAAGCCCAATATCAGAGCCACGGCACTGATAATATTACGCCATTTTCATTAAATTTTGGTAATATTATTTACGTCACACGTCGTGGTTTTTCGGACGAGAAGTAGCCATGCTTGGAGCAAACCACCAGCAGAGCTTAGCTTGTTGTCAATACATGAGTATCTTTAATCGAGACCATATTTATCACAGTTACAGAACGGCCTTTTGTGTGTGTTCAGAGCGGAAAGCCCACCGTCATGTACAGCATGAGGTTGGACAATGATGTGACATGGATTCAACATGTGATTCGACGTGATTATGCTTCATTAATTATGTATTCCTACACTAAAGGTTCTGCTCAACAGGGAACATCAGTGTGGCTACTGGGGGATCCAGTATTTTTCTTACTCCTTTAAATGTGTACTGTTTTGTAGGCCCAGTAACTGTCTTATTGTTTTGAACTTGTTTTATTTTGTGGGTTCAACATTTGTCTTAATATTTGAAACTTGTTTTATCTTACAGGGTCGGTAGTTGCCTTATTGTTTTGAACTTGTTTTCTTTTGTGGGTTCAGCCTTTGTCTTAATGTTTGAATCTTGTTTTATCTTACAGGTCCGGTAGCTGCCTTGTTGTTTTGAACTTGTTTTCTTTTGTGGATTCGGCGTTTGTCTTAACGTTTGAAACTTGTTTTATCTTACAGGTCCGGTAGTTGCCTTATTATTTTAAACTTGTTTTATCTTACAGGTCCGGCAGTTGCCTTATTGTTTTAAACTTGTTTTATCTTACAGGTCCGGCAGTTGCCTTATTGTTTTAAACTTGTTTTATCTTACAGGTCCGGTAATTTCCTTATTGTTTTAAACTTGTTTTTTGGAAGTCCAGTGATTGTCTTATTTTCTTAAACTTACACTATTTAGGCATACCTACAAACATTTACTTCGAACTAATATTCTCGAAGATGCTACACTTCAATCTCGACTCGAAGGCCGATTATTCTATCTTACGCAATATTTTAGAAACTCTCAGAAGCCTTCCCTTCATATTCTGACCCCTTTTGCCTATTCATTGTACGTGCAGAGGGTTATTTTTGCACCTGATCACCCTCAATAACACATGCACACTCGGTAGGACTCCCCTGGATGAGGCATCGGCCCATCGCAGAGGCCTGTACCTGCACAACACGCAACATTCTCAACAAACACACACTGTTGCCCCTGGCAGGATTCGAACCCGCAATCCCAGCAAGCAAGCGGCCACAGGCCTACGCTTTATAAAAGGTGGCCACCGGGATCAGCGCTTTGAAAAGTCAGTAGCTGACACCCATCACACCCTGAACATAAGTCAGAACATTACCTCATGAATAAAACTGCTCGGCTTCTCGGTTCCGATTACCCAAGAAGTGGACCGGCCTATCTGTACGTCATTTCTGCAAATGGCAACACGTTTCTTTCACATATTGTAAGAGACAGCCTGACTTCTGACTACGAAAAGTTCGTCCCTATAATTGAACCAATGCAAATTGCACGAATAGCAAAGTAATTTACTTGAAGAAAATACTGCAAATGATCGAAATTTTTTTTACTACTTGATCGATTCTACATTTATGACAGCGTAACAACCACTGCTGTTTCGGATGAAGGAATAATTGCGAACTGAGAATTCTAGCAATCTGAGACACCAAACCACGTACCCTGTGTACAGAAAGCGAGAGACACGCCATTTTACAGGACAGACGGTTCTGATACCCACAATGGAACCAATATCTTAGGAATAAAAGCCTGGTGATTTAGTATTTATTCAACAAATACTTTCCACCAACCGAATATTTATGCATGTAAGGCAAAGACAAAGGACAGTTTTTATTATAATTTGGCATATTCAGATTCAAGGCCTAAAGAGTGTCTTCATACAAACAGCCGTTATAACTTAGATAGAGAATGAGATCCGCAAAATCAGGTGTACCTGATTTTGCGGATCTCATATACAATATAAATCCTAATCTACAATACGGCGCTGCCCCAAAACGTTTTGTACAGCCCTTATATATCCGGATAGCAGGGCTGAAAATCTGTAAGACATGGCGGATCCAAAGTTTGTCTCGACAGAAGGATTCTGTATTGCGTGCAGGTTTATTTCGTGGGCCTGAAAAAGTACTAGGATACTAAGAGACGGATTCTAAATGTCTGGGTCTCAAACAGCCCCTGCATGCTGACACACGCGGAGTAAACATGACGAAGCTAAGAGTCGCTTTCCGAAATTTTACGAACGCGCCTACAAAATGACTTTCAAGTTACAGGATGGCAGTTTACACTGGAGTAATCTGGCTCAGGATAGGGATAATTGGCGGGCTTTTGTAAACACGGTAATGAACTTTAGGGTCCCATAAAATGCAGTTAATTTCTTGACTGGCTGAGGAACTGTTACAAGTGTAATGTCAAGAAGGTTTCAGCTGTTTATCTTGTTGTCAACTTAATTCAAATTTCAAGGTAAAATTTTAGTTTAAATTAGTAAAATATTTCCAAACGCAACTGCTATAAAATAAAGGTTGACTTAAAAGCTGGGTCGAAAGCGAAATCTTTCATTTTACGAAAGGCTAGTTGCCATAGACTGTAAATAATGGACCCAGACACTACTTCACCAAGCATCGCACACACTTTTTCCTGTCGAAACAAGTTCTGTTAATTCGTCTAGAGATATAACTTGTCACAAACATCAACCCGCGAAGGTGTTTTATCTGTCCTGTAGTGGTACCCAAAATTCTGTTTTGATCTAGACGTCTGGAGAACTCATCCAGCAATTACCACAAATATGATGACCACCTGCACTCTTGTTCGCATTACATCAATGGGCCACTCATTAAAACTACACAAAAAAGCGTAGACCAAACAAGTGTCCGGGACACTAATATAACACTTTAAATATCTCAGTTTTTTATATATTAAACTTTCAAAGATCAGTGGTTACCGTATGTAGCATTATGTTTAACATTGATATTTTAGGTTCTGCCTGCACAGTATATTTATATATTTTGTATGGATCTCAGAACAAACAGCGATTATTTCCCCACACAGCATTAACTGATTGGTTCTTATAACCGAGACGGAGTGTGTTTACTGCGCGGTACGGACTGAATCTTTATATATAATTCCTATTATTGTCTGTATTTAAAGAATTAAAAACGTGTTGGTTCTTACTGATTTAATCACATTGAGTGTCATGGAAGCAGAAGACACAAGAAAAAATTTTTTCTAAACATAAAATTTATATCCTGAACTAACTTCATGGAATATACAGTTGGTCTTGAGTAGCTGACAGTCTCTCAGCTAATCAAGAAATCCCCCAAATTTTACATCACCCCGCCACTTCACATATTAGGCCAGATAAATCCAAATACATACTATTCCTCCAATCTAAGCCTATGTCACAAAATTCCATCATTATCTTCAAGTTTTAAGACCATAATATTACACGCATTTCTCACTGCCTCATTCTGTCCTATCTTCTGTTATGTCCCACATTTTACATGTCTAAAGCACACACAGTCCGAATTACACCTTCGAATTTTCCTTCCTTAATTTCAGAAACTTTGCAATTGGCAACTTGTTAGGTCCTGGAAGCTGGTGTACGAGAAAGGCTGGCATTTAATCAGTATCTGTTGTATTTTACAGCAGTGAGGATCAGACAGTCTGCCGGTGACAGGCAAATCACATCCTTCCTTCTCACTCCTCGTGTTCTTTCCACCTTGCCTCCACATTACAAGTGCTCGCTTGTGAGGCCAGCACAAAGTGAAGCGAACTTGAAGAACGGCAAGAGAGAGTACGTAATATCTACCGCATAGTACAGTCGTGTCAATTAAAATACAAACAGATTGTGACAAAGATGATACTACAGTTGTGTTCTGTAGAAATCTTTTACTTTCAGCACGCAGTCTCACAGTGTTGCCACTCTAAAAGTGGACATGTGTGATATGTTGCGTGTATAATAATCCTGTACATATATTTGACGTTGATTTTAGAACCTTTGTAGGAATAAAATTCAATTAGTTTCTCTAAGCAGGCAGATATTTTTCGTTATATCTTTCGTGTAGGAACTGCCTTATATAGTACCTTATTGAAGGGAAGATAGATGGAGTGGTACAAGTGACGGAAAGACGAGGAAGAATACGTAAGCAGCTACTCGATGACCTTAAGGAAAAGAGAGGATAGTGGAAATTGAGAGAGGAAGCACTAGATCGCACTCTGTGGAGAACTCGCTTTAGAAGAGTTTATGCACCTCTTGTAAGACAGACAACAGGGTAAATAATGAATGAATATCGTTTCAAAGGAAAAATAAAACGAAAATCGTCCCAGTTAGTTACGATAAGATAGGAAGATGAAAGCAATAGATGATAGTTCTTCAGTTGCTAACACAGCAGCGGAACTTTTCCGAACGAAGTTAACCTTGCTGTTACCATTTTCCTTACTCTATCCGGTTGTCTTTCAGAAATTGTCAAATTAATGATATCTATTATCAATGAAATCCTGAATTTCACAGGTACTTCAAGGGCTGAAACATCTAACAGTGGATCAATACGAGGGTTGCTTTTGAAAACCGTAACTAAAAATCCTAAATGTCCTACTTTCCAGTTGATTTTACAAACGAAATTCCACTAGTCATATAAGCATGGCCATGGCAATTTAATGCATTACCATCGTCTGATAAAGGCAGGTCTGCTTCTCAATTCCATTTCCATTTCTCGTGTATTCAATTTATTTCAGGACGCAATCTCGCCTGCATAAATTAGAAAACATCTTAAAAAAGAACGCCTGTAAATGATGAATTTGGAAGGGCGTTCAAGAAAGTGATTGTGGCATTCTTGGAAGTAAAATTTTGGCATATTTCCGCGGCGATTAGAAAGAACTATAAAGTTAAGAGTCCTGTCGAAGTATCAAAACCGAAACCGGGGATCACAAAGCTGTATTGTCATCCACCCTATGACTTACGACGTCTACCCCTAGAACGCTAGATTAGACGCAAAGCGTCCTGACGTAGCAGTTAGCATAACTTACTAACGACTTATCAAGTCCTTGCCTGAGGTTTTCCGTGCGCAGTAGACTACGTAAGGCCTCCGCCCTCCTGCGTGTGGGGCTGCGTCAATGGATAATCAAATCCCGACGTTTCGAAGGAACCTAGTGCCTTTGTATTTAAAAACAAACAGATCCTATAAGAGTTTTATAAGATTTAAAAAAAAAACTTGGGCATGAAGAAACATCATATCCCAAACAAATGTAATTATCAGGTCGCGGACTAGTAGAATTTTATCAGTGAATGTTACGGTACACTTACCACAAAAACACAGTCCCAATTTTATAGGCTAAACCTCCGGTAACAGGTGCAGCAGGTATTTCCCGTATGTCAAATGATAGCACATTATTTTGAAGTAAGACATGAGCTGCCCTTAAGTTTGTCGGACAAATTTCATTTTGATCTCATTCTCTTCAACATAATCTTAACTAATAATGACCTCATGTCGAATCCCGTCAGGTTTTTGAAATAAATGACTCGCAATAATAAATAAAATAATCTACAGCCTTAACGTGTGATATCGTTGCGTTGCATAAATTATCAACATAACGAGCACACAATCCAACAAAAGCATTTCATTATAAAACAATAAATCTTACTTTTTATAAAAGTGCTACATGTTTCGACCTGACCGGATGATAGTTATGCTTAGAAAAATATATAAAAGATCAGTTGTAGATCATTGCAAATATAATTTCATGGAATGGAATTTCATTCGTACAGTCACTTCACAGTGTATTAATTTTACTGAATATTTCACCTTACTGTAGAATAACAGACTAATTAGTGCAAGTTCTTGTATATAAATTTATAAGCGTCGCTTATACTACTCAGATACAAGAGAAAAGTAACACATAATTATCCATGCAGCATAACATCTCTGGCGTTGCGAAATTTCATGCATTCTTCATGGGCTCTTTCACCCTTGAAGATGAAACAATAGACTGCCCGAAACGTCGATAACTACCAACCCATGATGCAAAATATTCCTTAACTCTGCTACCGTTAAATTTTATAAAGTACGAAATGTAATACCTATATTTTTAGTTTTTGATTGAGCAATATACTGAAGTATTGTCGAACCCGGTTATTACGACATCGGTTAATATGACACCTCTTCTATAACGTCAGATATACTGTGATATCAACTAATTCCCCACTCGTAACCATAACGTTACAATACTCGGTTATAACAACATTCATTTATAACGACATAAAGTATGCACTCCTCATCATGACTTTATAGCCGAGTTCGACTCTACATCGAAATTAAAATTTCTCAATTCTGCCTTCCAAATACGGACTCTGATGTCATTTCTCCCTTTCAAGCTAAGTGTATGAGTCCCACCAACACCTGTTTTTCACAGTGTATGGTAAATCAGAAAATAATTTCGATAAACATTTGTACGTGATTCCACAAAGGCGAGAAACCTAGCTGGTAGTGCCTTTTTATTCCACTCTTGCATGTAACACCACTTTACGGCCACAGCTACGTCGCCTGCAACATCCCCCGCCGTTTGGCAATCCCGGTTACTCTGTGTGCCATATCCACCAGCATGCGCTAAGAACTGTGTAATCCAATGCAAGACCCAGGTGCGTGCGCGGGACAGATATACCCAGAAAGTAAACATGTTTGTAATATTACGACGTGATATTCTGCCTAGTGTGTTTGATTTAGAAAATTGTTTCAGAAATCTTCTGAACAGTCGCTTTAGCATGCAAGGCGCTCACACAAAGTAAAGCAAAGTAAAACTTGAGGTACCCAAGACAGGCTGTTGGAAACAATGTCCCTAGGTAGACGGGGCGGAATGTGCCCTGAAGGGAAATCCACTCTTTCAAAGTGTAACAAAAGTTGTTACGACTACACGGAGTTGAAAACCAGCAGTTAGAAGCTTAAGACTATGATGGAAAGAGAATTGTACTTAGATAACAGGGGTCCGTACTTGCGAGTAAATAACGGGGGTTACAGGTTCAAAAGCACTCTGTGAAAAGACATAATGCAATATGCATGGAACACAAATATCTGGTGATGCTAGTAAGAGAACAGCCAAACAAACCAAAACAACCCAAGGAATATATTCAAGAAGGTGTATGTGTGAGAAATAATTTTAAAGTTAATAGTAATTTTAACAGTTTATACCTTGATAAATTTTACTTATATTTTAATTATAATGGAATTTATCAAACAACGAGTATTAAAAAACAATGTGAAGTTGAGACCTCAATTACTAACACAATTAATACAACTGTGTATCTGTAATTAATTATGGTAGGTGGACTGGAGCAGAGGTGGAGGAGCACAGATTAGTTCACGTAGATAAGACAGGGGCTGCTTCGTCAAAGTCTGAACAATCATAAATTCAGGCTAACAGGGAGCAAGAGTTACTGAACCGACAACAATTAGCCTTTTATAGCCTAGCGGTAACTTTACGAACCGCCAGGTTTAACATTAAAAAATTCTACGTGGTGCCCACATTGCGTTTATGTGTTTTGTACGGATCTCAGAACAAACAGCAACTTTTGCCTTATAAAACATTAAGAGATTGGTTTTTATAACCGAAGTGGAGAGTGTTTACAGCGCGGTACGCACTGAGTACTTATATAAAACAGATATGCTTCGTCTTTAAAGGGTTGATAAATCCATATCAGTTTACTGTTCTAATTAATAGAACTGAATTAACTAAAAAATATAACACTCGCGAGTTGATAGGTCTTAACCCAGACGCCACAAGAGCTGTGCCTTCTGGTAAGAGGCCGCTATCAGTTGATAAGTGTTTGCTCGCTATTACCGAGGGCACGCTACCCTCATTATCAGACCACGGTGACCCACTTGACTGTAAATGTATGAGAACCCATGACTAAGGTCACTTAACAATTTCGCGCTAGAGAATTAACGCTTCTGAAAAAATTTCTTCGACTTCTGTGATTGGTCAAGCAAAAAAAGAGGTATTTCCGTAGTTTGTTGAGGGATACTTTATGGATGATTTGCATTATCATTTGTTAAAATCAATTAAAATAGCCTGGAAATAAAATTTCCTCATATACAGCCACTGGAAAGTCACGTGGGTTTAGTTTAAAAGGCCCGTAGCCCAGGCTACTCTAAATTTAAGGTCCATTAGAACACTCAAAACCGAGGTTTAGTCCTTAGAGGCTTAAGGCTCAGGTAGCCTACCTTCGCGGAACGAAAAACGTAACTGTCGCAATTGGACTGAAACATAACTCTCACAACTGGACTGAAACATAACTGTCACAACTGGAATGAAACATAACTGTCACAACTGGACTGAAGCATAACTGTCACAAATGGACTGAAACATAACTGTCGCAACTGGACTGAAACATAGCTGTCATAACTGGACTGAAACAAGCGGTGCTTGAGAAGTTTTGGTGTTTTTCCAATACACGGTGAACGCACTTGTACTGGTAGATGCCTGCGCCTTTGAATTTACCTACCGCCAATTTGAGGATATTTCCATGTTCACATGGGTGTGACTTCTTGGGTATTTGAACCCGGATATTCCGTCACAGATTCTGTAAGTCCGAGATCCTACCTACCTTAAATAGAGTTGAACTCGGTTATGACTTCATGAAGGGACTGAATAATTTGTGTCGTTATAAACGTGTGTTGTTATAACCGTGTAGTGTAATGTTACGGTTAACAGTGTGGAATTAATTGATACCACAGAATATCTGACGCTATGTACGAGGTATCGTATAAACCGAAGTCGTTATAACCGGGTTAATCTGTATACTCATGACCAAGAAAAGCAAATCTTTCGCTTCAGAGTATAATACAGATGGCTTTTGCGTGGGCACGCCAGTGGTAGTGAAATAACAACCCGTTATCACAGGACACACAGTGTTGTAGCTGAAGGGTTAGGAATACTCTTTCGTATACGGGAAGTCAGACTTACGTTTATGCCTCGCAGCCCGAATGTACTGAGATTTATTGTGGTTTCTCTCAATATGTTTATCAAACTTCTTCAACAACAACTCTTATGGGGCCCAGTCAACACGTACTTCGAGGGCAATGTTGCAAGCGACACAGTGTTTTTTGCCCGGAGAGACTTTTGAAATAAGAAAATGCCTTTTAACCCTTTCTCTGGTACAGCTGAAATAGAGTGCCGATACAGTTTTGAAAACTTTGAGCTATTTATTTATGGATGCATACATTAAATTACTAATTACTTCTGTAAAAATGCACCAAAGATAGTAACACACTAGCGTAAGTTATAAATTGTATTTTTGACACATTTTTCCTATTATTACCAGTGAATTCTTTCTGCACATGATGCATAGACAAATACAAAAGTAAAACTGTACGTATAATTAAACGTATGCTTATTCAGTCTTCATTCTGTGCATTGAATTGCATGTTGCCTGCATGCAGACTAAATTTTGCCTAAGTTGTCCGCTGCCTTAATTTCCTTATTCAAATTCACCAATATGGGAAGAAGTTATAAGAACTACGAACGATGATAATACGGTAAGACCCATGCAGTTAGAAAGTGTCATTAAACGAACGAAGGCGCAAACAACAAAATCACATAAGCGCAAAACACCTGCTTCATTAGACGACTTTAAAAAACATTTCCAAGGAATGGAATGTGCGAGAGACAAAGAGACTGGAGAAAGCAATCGGGAAGTATAGAATAGTCGGAAATGTGGCAGAAGAGGAGAGTCTGTGGAAACGTAACATCACATCAAACTTACGCGGAGTGAAATTCCTAACTGAGCTACCTTCTTGTAACCAAAGGGACGACGCATTTGTGCTGCGTGAACGAGTACTGGACTACGCCAAGCCGATGCGGCAACTTCTCCGACACACTACTGAGGCGCGTAGTCTAAACAAACCTCTGCAGGCGTACGTGTAAGGAATGAGATAAGCTCCAACAGGACAGGTTGAGTGAAATAATACACGGAAATTTGAACCTTTAAATACGAAATCAACGTGAATTATAGTTTTACGTATTCAGTTCGTACCGCACAGTAACCATGCTACGTTTCGGTTATACAAGTAGGGAAATTGTCACCGCTGTTTCTGAAAACGATACAAAACACAGAAACTGTGCAGATGGAGTGCAGAATTTTGCATACGCATTACTAACAAACTCGCAATGTTATTTACCTGCACATGTATCTAACTCAGTTACCTTAGTAAGCATGAATTGTCATAATTGTAAACACTTTCATCTTCAAAATTTATTCGCAAGATCTGACACATTCCAATTTGAGGTTTTATACAGTACTCTCTGTCCTACTGTTCTTTCAGATTTTCAGAATTTTCAGATCACAAACAAATCCTAAGCCTCTGAACCAATGTCTTGGAATTTTATTGGGAAAAAACAGAAGCGTCATTCGTAACAAGTGCAGGTTTTCATTTCTTCTAATTTTCGCCGTATACTGGTGTGTCACTCCATATACTGGTGTGTCATTCCATACACTGGTGTGTCACTCCATATACTGTTGTCACTCCATATACTAATATGTCACTCACCCCATATACTGGCGTGTCGCTCATTCCATATATTGGTGTCAGTCCATATATGGGTGTGTCACTCCGTATACTGGCGTGTCACTCCATACACTAGTGTCACTCACTCCATATATTGGTGTGTCACTCCATACACTGTTGTTTCACGCCACATACTCTAGCGTCACTCCATATACTGGTGTGTCACTCCATATACTGGTGTCACTCCATTGACTAGTGTGTCATTCACCCCATATACTGGTGGGTCACTCATTCCATATATTGGTGTCAGCCCATATATGGGTGTGTCACTCCATATACTGGTGTGTCACTCCATACACTAGCGTCACTCACTCCATATATTGGTGTCACTCACCCCATATATTAGTGTCACTCCATGTATTTGTGTGTCACGCTATATACTAGTGTCACTCACTCCACATACTTGTGTGTCACTCTTCATACAGTAGCGTCAGTCACAAGTTTTCTCATTTTGAGTACGACCTTCATGAAACTTTCATGTGTTATGCCTACTGCATGTGTAAACTTGTTTGCGCACATTTTTGGGAAGCACAGTGACAGAACAGCAAACTGACTTAGGCTGTGATGTACCATCTGTGGTTATGGTTTCCCTCAACTCCCAAGTTGTCATAACGTCTCTTATTCACACTCGCAGTTTTGCCAAATGCTGTGCTTTTCAGAGGCTTACTCCTGTAGGCTGGCGACGGAGAGTCATTTCATTTTAATATTATATCTCATTTTCAGAACATTTAATTAAACGCATTTCCACTTTATAAGTAGATAAAAAGGTATACTTCATTTCAACAAAGTGCGTAACATTATACAAATTTGAAAGACCTTCTCACCAGAGCACAGCCATACACTGTCATAATTACAGAACATTTTAAAGTACTTCAAAACGCGTTCTTTCTCTAGTGCTTTATTTCTGCATGTTGCCATCAACTCATATTAATTTAACAAAGTATTTTAATATTTTAAAAACGACTAGTCCTTTGATCATTTGTGTAGTCAATGGTTATGTGACGTCATCGCTATTTAATTATCTTTTGTGACACTTGCAATATTTACGTGACACAGACCGTGGATACGTATGTATGTGCTCCGAAAGACAAAATACACAGTTTTCCACTTTGTTGTATTTGACGTGTGCTGTTTGTTATTCTTTTATTCGTAATAGCAAACTTCTCTTTGTTATTTTTTCATGTACTTTGTTGTCTTTTGTACGGTTCTGAAAACGTGGTTAGTTCGTAATAAAACACACAAAAGTATAATTAGATCTGCAAGAGTTCGCTCTATACAGACGCTGAACATAGAGTAGAGAAATGTAGAATTACTCTCACAACACTGAGCAGGTTACAGCGCAGGTATTTTGACTTGCACATTTCCAGTAGCATCGGATATTACGCCTAGCGTCTTACCCGAGAACTTTTGTTGTTCTTTAAGAACCCTGGACGAATGATAATATACTGCCTTCAAATAGACCAGAACAGCATGATTACTGCCAATGCACCACGTCATCACACCCAGTGATAAATAAATATGCAGTTGATACAGTGTCACCGAATAGCAATGTCAACAATCCTCTGCAGTATCTCACATTCTTGGAAGTCTGGTATTCATTTCTGGTATTCATTCGTATGTAAAGTTACCGCTAGGCTTTAAAAGGTTAAGAGCAGCACAATTATATATGTGCATTTGTACAGGCCCGTAGACCTTATCAATACGGCGTCTGTGCCTCCCAAATATGTGGCTGCAAGTTTGTGTATCAACATGTGTTAGAAGGCGAAGAAAGGAATGCATACTGCATAGAGTTTGTTACTTTAGTAAAGGTGCTCATTTCTTATGAGGAAAACATGATATTTGAAAACAATCATTTTTTATATAATTGCTTACTTACAGTACTTTACGCCGGTTTCTTCTTACCTTCTGGTGTACGACATACTTTTCAATTCACTCATCATAAACCTACGTGTTAGGACCGCCTCCAGTTACGGCAATAAAGGGATTCCGTCCCAACTTTTTTCTCATTGTTACTGACATTATCCTGCACCCGGAAGCGTCTAACAGAATCCAACGGTTATAACGCCATGAAAGGGACTGACTATTTTGTGTCGTTATATAAACGAGTGTTGTTATAACCGAGGAGTATAATGTTATGGTTAACAGTGAGAAATTAATTGGTAACACAGAATATCTGACGCTATAGACGAGGTGTCGTATAAACCCATGGCGTTATATACGGTTTCGGCGATATTTCCTGTGCATAAAACTTCTGTTTAAAATATCACAGCGTTCTGGAAGTTCCTCTAAACTATACAACTGTTACGTAGATATGTTCTGTGGCAGCCAATTAAAGAGAAAGCAAATATTTTACCCAGGATATAACAAAAATTGTACGCCCTAGTTACGCTGTCAGCATTAATATTTGTGTGAATATAGAGAGGTTCAGAAAGTGTCGCCGCATGTACACGCCCAACAAGTAATTACACGTGTCGAGTTCCACCAAGGAATTGCTACATGCGGTCACGTGATAAGAAGCTCAGTGTTATTCCCCTTGCACAATTTCATGCGAAAAACGATTCTTATAATTTTCAAATTAGAAATACCTCGTCGTTATTCTAACGAGGCTACAGTTTCGATTCCTGGCAGTCCCATAGCATTTCAACCAGATGTGGGGCACACCAAGCGTCCTTTTCAAGGGTACCGGGATCTGTATGTCCGAGGGTACAGAGGTCGGAAAATGCACGTGACTGCTAAACTATAAATCCACGCCCCCCCCCCCCCCCATACGCCTTCATAGTGTCCAGTTTTAAAAACTGTACCTTTTAATAGCGAGTAAAATCGCTTGTAATTCCTTATAACAACAATTCCTTATAACAACAATTATATTTCTGCACAAAAACATGGCCCGTAGTGGCTGGTCAGCTGCAGTTTTGTAGATAAGAATATTATAAAGACGCCATTGGCGGGGGTGACACAGTGGTAGCATGATGTGGTGCTGTACCTACTTTGCAAGTTATGTTATACTTTAGCTCGGCCCTAACAGCAGGGGCTAGAATTGGTGGCGGGACTAACACAAGTGCGCTTCGCCGCGGGCTTACCAGATGGCGTTGACATGCAATCAACCGACATAGCAATCTCTCTCCCTCTTTCAGTGCCTCTCTCTCTCTCTCTTTTTTTGGAGTCAATATAAAGAGAGGCGGAGGTGGTATACGGGTAGAGAGAGAGAGAGAGAGAGACGGGTGGGGGAAAGAGAGGATATGGCAGTTGGATGTGACAGGACTTGTCGAGCACCTCCCCATTTTGGAGGTGGGGGNTGTGTGTGTGTGTGTGTGTGTGTGTGTGTGTGTGTGTGTGTGTGTGTGTGTATGTGTTAGAATTACAAAATAAACCTTGCACATATCTGTATATTAACAGTACGTTGGACGTTTCTGCTGTCCGAGACATACTCAATACACACAAATTTCGTAAGCTGCCCCCACGTCAGTGAACAGGTAGCATAAAATATCTTTATAAATCTTACTCTATGGAGTGCACCACACGTAGTTCACCTTTATCCTAGGATGCAGGCGTAAGCAACTACAAACTTAACAAATTTCGTTCTTCGCAGTTGTAACAGTTTGCCTGTTATTATCAGATATAAAACTTCTCTATCTTGCCATGTTCAAGACGCGAAATATCGAATAACGAGGAAATAATAACAAATCCGGGAATTGAACCAACGTGACTTTTCCAAAACTTTTCATTATTTCGGTATAATAGAAACTTGTGGCTTTAATTCCTTATTAACCCTTTAAAGAGGAAGCGTATCTGTTTATATAATGACTCACTGCGTACCGCGCTGTAAACACTCTCCACTTCTGTTATAAAAACCAGTCTCTTAATGTTTTATAAGGCAAAAGTTGCTGTTTGTTCTGAGATCCGTACAAAACACATAAAGGCAATGTGGGCACCACGTAGAATTTTTTCATGTTAAACCTGGTGGTATGTAAAGTTACCGCTAGGCTTTAAAAGGTTAAGTGACCGAAACAGAAGCAAAGGTCGGAAGGAACGTGTAAATTATGTTTTTAAATCGGTTTAGTGAAGTCTTGTGAGTTGCTAAATACACTTCGTCCCAGTCATAATAGACTTCGTGGTCTATAAATAGCCATCACAAATAGCTGAAAATAAAACGTGGTTACGCAGTTTAAAATACAAATAAATTACAGGGATTTGTATAAAGTTCAGTACGTTTTATACCTGCTTTCAAACAGTACGGAAGGTTTTACTTGGCACCTGAAAATCCAATTTTTGTATTATTTCAATTGAAACTGCGCTTGTTTCTGGCATTCGCGGCTTTTAATTAAAGTTACAATCGTGTCACATTTGTTTTCATTCCCGAACTACCGCGCAATCTGCAGCCAGCAAGGCCTTGGATCTCCCAGAGTCACGAATGGTGGGTTTCAACACCGGGGTTAGTAAGTCTTGTCTGCTTTCTTCTGTGTTATACACCACAGACAAATATCTGTGTATCGGATTACGCCCAGGATAAAGATTCCCCGGCCACTTGTACAAACGTTAAGATTCCTATAGGATCCTGATGCAGATTCGCGCGTTTGGTATATGACGCCGTGTGTATAGGTACACACGCACACACGTTTCGGCCGATAATACTTCCTCCATCTTCAGAATCAAGGTACACCAACAATAATACGTTTCTTATAGCTGGAACTATTTGAGTGTGTAAGCAGAAAGCACCTCCGATTGTCAGTTCCTACATATCGATCTACAATCGATTTACAAATATAAAGTCAGTAGGCTCATCGGACACGTTGATACATACATATATATATATATATATCAATCTACATGGCGTCGGATCCTATAAGACGAAAACTTTAATCTTATCACTTGTCTCAAAAGGTTTACAAGTTATGAAACATAACGCACTGCGTAATAATTCTGGCTTTTCCCCGCCTCGTTTGTTTAAATGACTCGAAAACTGTAGAACTTAGGATAGGGATGCACTCACAGGACATGCATTTTATTTCCCTCTGCATCTTACCTTCAAAACATTCTTTTTTGTTCGCTCCGATAGATAATTGTCTAGTAACGCTCGGAATACATATGCGCAGCAGAAAAGCAGGTAAGCTGTCGTGTGATGTACGAGTAATTTTTGTCCGAAATTAATCTGGAGTACAGAGTTAGGAACAACTTAGATATAAAAAATTAAGCACATCACGCACCGCACACACGACACGACACGACACGACCTTGGAAGAAAGTTCCGGTTACAACACTGAAGGGAGTTGCTATCGCTGAAATTATTTATTATACACGTCTTCATCTTATGGTCGACTGTGGATTTACCTTCCATCTTTTACACCTGCACATGTCTTACGTATATTTTGTTTCATTTTTATCTTATTTTATATATATATATACAAAACTGTATATTTTAACCCACTGTGAAGTGGAAGGCCTCCCCTTTTCTGAAAAGTAGATTTTCAATATTCATGTTTTTTAAAGGAGCCTGATGATGGCCATAATAGGCCGAAACTTGTAGCTCAAATCTCCAAATAATGACATATAAACAGAGTTGGCTGTGACTGATTTTTTGTGAAAAATAAAAATTAAAGAAAAAGTGCATATTATATTTTGAGAAGAAACCTTTTGGAAAGCGGGAATATGTAAAGATAATATTAGAATGGATCTAAATAATTTGTGAGAGTTTAAACTGAATTTAACCGAGTCAAAATTTATAGCCATTGCAAATATTTTATCTGTGTTAAGTGGTGGAAATGCAACAAAAATTCTGACTTTAGTACCTAAATACGTAGCCAACCAATAATTCGGTTTACGTCTGAGAGCATTTTAATTTTTAAGTAGACCAATGTCTCGACACTTAAGTAGCAACATTATACCATTCTACTATCACCTTTTTAAAACTACCAATACAGCGCTCTCCAACAAACTGGCACGTCATCTCTTGTACAAATAATGCTCACTAATTTCACATATAACTGAAACAGAAAGCCAGCATGTAGTTTGATGGTAACCTGGTCACCTCTGTATTGAAAGTACGTGGTTTGATTCTCACAAACAGATATCCTGCCTCATTTTCCTCATTTCCCTAGCGCCTGAGGCAGCAACAATACGCAAGAACATTACACGTTTGATTCCATCACAGTCTCTTCCACCGTCTGTCACTGTGCGTCATTTGTATACACCAGCACCTGTCACTGACATAATTAATTTCAATACAACCTAGACAGTCGACAAGCGAGTAGCTTTTCTTTTGATATCCAGGAGTCCCGGTTTTCTCATTCGGTATAACACCACTACAAGTGCACCAGATATCAAACGACGAAATCATTATCCACTTTATGCCGGAAAAACAGCCTAAGTTACGCATAATCACATTTTCAGTTTCCTGTTTTCAAGGCCGGTGTTTCCCTTCTTAGTATTTCACTTAAATTTTGAGCTTCACGTTCACATGTTATGTCCTCAAGAATAAAAGTGTCAAATGAAAAATGGTTAAATATGAACAAAGAGGTAGCTTACAGAGAAATATTAAGGGGCACTAATAAAGTTCATATATTTAGACAGAGTTTAATGTAAATGGTTTAATAAATCTAAAAAATTCAAATATTTTCAGAAGAATCACGTGATAATACGTCACTTCCGTGACAACCCACTGGCAATGTGAAGGTTACATCAAGAACTGTAAAAACTGAACTCAAATAAATTATTATTAGTATTATTATTATTAATTATATTACATTATATAACCGTCCTCACAACCTCAATGTAACACTTGTTATATAAATTTTTTTTAAAAATAATGAGGCAACATGTTTCGATCTCTCATGCAATCATCAGCAGGCCTTATACAAGACAAAATTGAAGAAGATTTCCTGCCTATGAAATCTCATGGGGCTATAAAGTAAACCAATGGTTTTTATATTTAGTGTACAATATTAAAATGATTGTAGTTCATAAAATACAGAATAACTGTAATGATATGCCGATATCTTGATGTCATAAAATAAGTGATTTGAATTTTATCTTTTACAAGGCCTGATGATGATCACATGATTGATCGAAACATGTTGCCTCATTATTTAGAAAAAAAACGTATATAACAAGTGTTATATTGAGGTTGTGAAGACGCTTATATAATATAATTAATTTTTAGCCTCACACCGGTATGGAATCCTTTAAAAAATTATTATTATTATCATCATCATGATATTACGCTCTCTCCCTGTCTGTGTTGAGGTTCACATGCCTTATCCTTGTCAGTAAATGCTGAGTTAAAAATTAATGAAAGAAACAGAAGAGCAAAGATCCGAACCAAAAGCCCTGCTACAGCACTGCCATCTACTGTCACCATAGGAAATCAAACAAGGGTTGAGATGAATTTTACCCTACGTTAAATCTCAACGGAACATTTGCATTTCATGAATCACGCCATTAGATTCGTATTTCTAGGCAAAATAAACATCACAGATCGTATTGACGGAGAGGCGAACAAGCGAGTGATGGAGGATTGGAGCCACTGAATGGCTGTTATTCTTATTACATGTTGCAGACCGAGTTTTAAGGGGGGCGGGGGCTGTAACGGTCCGAAATGTTCCCATGACATTAACACGTAATTCGCAGGAATGCCCACTGGATTAATATTACAATTGGACTGGTGTTTGTCTGAATTTGTAATAGAAGACGGTTTGGACAGCTATTCAGCCATTTTGTGACACAGCACAAAATGGCCGAAAATCGCACGGGATCAAATGGTTGGAAATAATAAATAACAAGTGAAGGAAAGAAGGAATAAAAATAATTTTGTGATCAAGACGTGTTTAAAAACTGTCAAATTGAATCACGAAATGAGGGAAAAAAGCAACATTAATATAGAATTTTAAAAAACGGGTTTTGAGACTGGTAGGTGGAAAGGAGTGACTCAAGATCAATTCCCATCGTATTCTTTGGTACTGATGTTATTAAACTTAAGTGTTAGCTAGGAGGGTTGTTTCATATCACAATTAGTCAAAAGACTATAAAAATAACAGCATAACACCAAACTCAGATTTAATCTGAACTGTCCCGCAATCAAAACAACTACAGTATGAATGGCAATATAAACTCTGGCGAGAATCTTTATTTCCTTTGTTTATTTAAAAAATCAAATATTCTCATTTAACTTCTGTGTGCTATCTAGATTTAAAAAGTGGCTAAAGGACGCGATATATTCGCTTTATGGACTTTCAGAAGTTCCTCCTTGCTCTCAAAGTTACAGGTTAATCTCATAAAAATAGCGGAGTAGTCTACGTTTAAAAAATCTGAGTAATAAAAAAAATGCAACTTACAGACGGCGTTATATTCGCAAAAATTACCAGAAAAAGCGAAACGTACTGAAGTTTCGCTAAGCGAATCCTAGTGCAGGACAGGATAATTTGTGGTATAGTTCAAAACAGACACTCCGGCAATTATTTACATACATCGGACACATTACATTGTCCTTATAAACTTCATAATAGAGGATTATAATAATAAATTTGGTCGATGTGTAAACCGTCTTTATAAATAGCGCCAGTACAGGGCTGTGCAGTCGGCACACAAAAGCTCCGACTCCGACTCCTCGATTTTTAAAACTCCGACTCCTTCATAAAAGCTCAATATGCATTAATAACGGTAAGTCTATAAGACATTTCGTCGCCACCACGTGAACCATCAGGCTACTTTTTAGACTTATAACCTATATTTAAATGTAAGTCTAATGGTTACTGTAGCTATCAGGGTTCTGGAGTTGGAGTATCTAGTTAAGATTTTAGAGTGAGTTTGGAGTCGGAGTCCGTAGATTTTTACCGACTCCGACTCCACCTAAAATTCCTTCCGACTCCGACTCCACAGCCCTGCGTCAGTACATTGTGTTTTCTGTTGCTCCGAAAATCGGGTGGTGTATTCGAATCCCACCTGGGGCCTGGATATATGTCAGCTTCTTTCCCGTGTTTTTGTGGCCCTGTATTAGTGAAGGCCTTGCAATGGCCCTTCCAAATTCCTCCAAATTTACGGACGTATACAAAGTTATTCTGATATGCGTAAAAGGATGGCTTGGGCCGCAATGCCATTTAGCTCCATACAAGAACAAGCTCGAAACGTTCATTACAACTTACATAAAAGATGACCCAGAATTATGTTACCTCACTGCATTTGCGTTGCACGGTGTTGTATCTTACATGGGTTCCACTGGCAAATATTTTGATCACATTTTTTAAAGGATGTCATCCAGTTTTGCTCTTTATGACATAAATCGAGTCAAAATCCGTCCATACACAATTAAATTCCATTTGCTATACAGAACTACATGTTTCGACCTTTTTCAGGTCATCATCAGGTTCAAAATTCGTGTTTAATGCACATGGAGGAAAGAATGTAAGATATATTCTTTCTTTAATACTTTTTAAACAAAAATTGTGAACCTGAGGATGACTTGAAATATGTCGAAACATGTATTTCTTTAAAATAAATGGCAGTTAGTTGGGTTTGGACTGATTTTGGCTCGATTTCTATTTTGATCATACCTTATAAGAACACCATGATTATATTTACGTAATACATATTTCTGTCTTACTTTTATTTCTATTAGTCTTACATAGAAATTACGAAACATACGAATACAACAGTACTCTACGGCATTTTGTGTATATACTCATACACTGAAATAAGTTAGGATTCAAAAATTGTTTCTATGTCAAAAAATATACACAGTATTAATTCGAGCAAAATATATTTTTTAAAAAATTTAGATTAGAAATGCAGGCCTCTCTCTCTCTCTCTCTCTCTCTCTCTCCGTATATAAGCCCCTAAAGTGTGTCACGTAAATCCCACCCCTTTTAACACTGAAGTTAAAGAGCACTTTATCGCTGATGTGGCCGTTCCCTTTGGTGTACACATACAAAGCACTCTATAATGGCTATTAGTGTAACACAAAAAGTCACTAGCATTACAATAGACGAACCGAGCATAACAGTGCAGTGTGTGTGTGTGTGTGTGTGTGTGTGTGTGTGTGTGTGTCTGTTTGGCATCTGGAAAAAGCTGCTTCATATTTGGGAGACACTACTTCTGGAAGACGCCTTTTCATATCTGGGAAACACCATGTCATATTTGAGAGAAAACGTTTCTTTGCCCGGAGATAGAGCTTCGAATTGTGGCCCGAAGACTGGCAATCCTGATTTGACGTTCTTTACAGTGTTATTACTCCAGCACTTGCAGTTCCTGGGATAATGCCCAAACAATGGCACGCCACGCTACTCCACACCTGCTTCTCTGTTATTAATTTACAGGCAAGCTTTAACTCAAAGATGAGTTGCCTCATATTGAGTTACAAATCCACTTTAAAGAACTTTTTTGCGAAGTTCGTAATTAAACAACTGCTAGGATTTTCTCTCTTAAATTAAACGAATGAGGCCAGTTTACAAAATATTCACTTTAGTATTATTACCCCATCCATGTCTAGCTCTCCCAATTTGTCTGTTTTTGTAAGTAGGTTTTCTCCACCTTAGCCATACATGTCACATCTCCCCATTCCATCCACATGTGCTTAAACTTGGCAGTGATATTGGACGAAAAAGAAGCTCCTTGCCATGTAATTTTCTGCAGGCTTCCTTCTCCCCCCAATTCTTAGGTTCATATATCGTTTTCATTGTCACGTCGTCAGTCGTCCGCCATCTGTATCCTTTTTTTCTCAAGTAAAACATCAATTTTCAAGTTTAAATAAAACAAGGTTAAAATTTTATTTCGAAGTACTGTGAACTTCGGGGTTTGGATAAGACGGGGGAAGATAGAAATTGAAGAGAGCGGCTACTGTCAGTCCCAGAATTTTCTCTTCCATTAATTACGTCAATAAAATATTCCTGACTTTGGTACAATTTAAAATTTAAAATTTCTGACAATTTTTAAAACAATTTACAATATACCCTACACGCTACCGTCCATAAAGCATTGTTAAAGAAACCGCAAGGCATGGAACAAACACAGGATATGACTTCAGTATCACAGATTTCGTTATTGGAACTTTTTTTGAGAAGAATACAAATTTGCGCCCATTGAATCTGTACTAATAATCTCCTTGAAGAAGTGACGTCACACAGTTTAATACTCTGTTGTGTCATGACGCGTTCCAAGTAATCCTCCCTCAGCCTTGTTGCCTCTGCACATCCTTTTACTACTAAGTAGTGGAAGCTATATTTTGTGGATATTCTTTTGGGGGGCCAGCTGAGCAGAAAGAGCTGACAGAAAATGTTCAGTGGGGTGGGATGTTGGTTCTGAGCCGGATTAGCACGCCCGTCGTGCGGTTCGCATCCAGACAATACACCTGGGCTCTCGGGCTGCCACCGTCACCGTTACGGGCAAACGAAGCACAGCTGCGCACACTCACACCACACTGTTATGCAACCCATCCGACAACGACGTCCAGCCGAACAGTATATACAAGGATATGTCTTCCCTTTATTTTATTTTCCTATTTATGACCTCTGCGTATATTTCTAATACACCTGCTCCACAATGTTTTAATGTTTGTTTGCACGCTGTGGGTTTGGTTTCACATATATCCTACAAAAACCTAAGTGCAAAACAGGAAGTGAGACATATTTGTAGTTGATTTCCGCTTGTAATGAGGGCCTAGAGAATGAAGGTGATTTATATATAAATATTAATATGATTTTGTGTTTGGGTTTTTAAATTACTTGAACGACATATTAGCCCCAATATAAGGCGACTCCGAATAGAAGGCAACTCTCCTTCCCTTTGGGATAATTACGAAAAGACCCAACACTAATAAAGGAGCACAAACTCACACTGTGAATTAGGCAAAGACGTGTGTTATATTGCGACTAATAATAAATTAAAATGTTTTACACTCTGACCTATATATATGCCCATAATGCAATAGGAAATTCACATATTTTATCCACATGAGAACTGGTATTTTCTGCAGACTTCACCGAAGGTTATGAATTCCGTAGGTTCAATTCATTCTACTGTAAATGTTTTTAAGCTTCGTATAATTGCCCTGAAGATGGTACTGTCATATTGAAACACGTCGGAGTGAAGGGACTATAATGTCAAATATGTTATAAGTGCATATAATTCGTGCATTAAACAAAAATATTGATTGAAATGCAGAGAAAATAATTTTAAAGTAATAATAATAATAATAAAGCATTCGCTGGATTACTGAGTAAGAAGGAACAGAATCGTAGCGTGCCTCACTCTTCAGTGTCTGCCACGAAGTGTTGTGTCCCTTGAGTGTTTCTGGGAAGTGCATTAAAGCTTCGCTTGTAATGCGACCCATATTTTTCTGTGCTCCTGTTTCCTAAAACAAAATTATAACACAACTAGAAAGATATGCGAACGCTTGCTGGGATCGCGGGTTCGAATCCCACGTCTCTTGTGACTGTGTTGTCAGGTAGAGGTCTCTGCGAAGGGCCGATCCCCCTTCCATAGGAGTCCTACCGACTGTCATGTCTATCTGAATGTGAACAAGTGAAAATAAACAACCTCGACACCTACTGGGAGTAGGTAGAAGAGGTGAGGACTACGAAACGAAAGAGAAAGATATAATCATGACACAGTTCAAAAGAAATCATATTTTCATACACTATTTCTCTAGTAATCATTATATCTTCTCTTCTTTCCAAATGTCCGCTTTTCATACGGTTTCACCGTCAAAATTACCTACATTTTCTGGTTTCCTCAATTCGAAGTTCAACCCATCACCAATTACCACATTCATTTATAGTAAATATACTCTAACGATGATTATTCTACCAATCTACTGCTACTACTACTACTACTACTACTACTACTACTAGTACTACTACTACTGCTAGCACCACCACCACGACCGTGACTACTAATAGAAATATCGTGATTTTCTCAAAGTTTCACCTCCGAATTTTTGGTCTAATAGTTACTGCTACAATATATACGGCTATCCAACCACTGAACGCTACACGAACTGAGATACTGAAGGCACCGTCTATTGTGCCATACATAACAGATAAATAAACATATATTTAAATAAAATGAAAATTTTTACTGTTCCCGCCATGAACGCACATAGGTTGAATAGGGGTGTAGCTCCACTCATTCTTAGCCTTGGCACTTGATGGAGTTGAGTGGTCAGCTTCATGCACCTGCTGTTTTAACCTCGGGAAAAGCCCATCCGGCACCCACCGAGTAGGGAACCGGGTGAGGCGAAAAGCCGGTCTGAACTTTTTGGAGAGGTTAAATATCCCTTTCTACTGAAGTATTTGTCTTCTCTATCGTAGCAATTGTCCTTCCAAGTATTTCGTATTTCGTATTACCACTTCCGGCCGAAATTTTCAATAAATATTAAATAATGATAATAAAAAAATCTGAGTTGCAATTGACGGTTTTCTTATAAATAATTTACTTACTCTCACAACGGGATGAAAAACATGAATCTACTTTTTCCTGCTTACTTTAGAAATTTGGATCCTGCAGCCTACAGTCTAGTCACTACACCAACTGAGCTGTCCCTGTTCCCGATAGTTAAACAACAGAAGTAATTTTGTTTCGCTTATTTTCAGCGAAATTGTGCGTCACTTCCGGCTGGAATACTAAAATGTCAGGAAGATGTCGTATTTAATGCCATTAAAGAAGGACGCTATGCATTATTGTGCCCTTTCCCTGTCGTAAACAATGCACTGTCTTCAGTCAGAATAAAAGGACTGATCATTCTCATTCACCATATAAAACTTTGAATGATTCACGAATGATCTGTTCTGATCGGCAGTGAATCAGAAGCGGTAAGACAAGACGATACGAAACCCCTGATTCACTGCAGTACAAATTTTATTACTGAGAACAGGATGTGAATGAATCAAGGCACCGGAATTTCTGGGACTGTAAAAGGATTGAAACCAGGCCCCTCGCGTAGGATTTGACGACATGTTACAGAGTTCCGTGTTTACGTGTCTGGTTCAGACTAGCCAGACTCCTGACGGCAGTTTAGGAATACCGGAAGGTGGGAAGATTAGGAAGGAGGCAGACAGGCCCATCTGTATGCAAGTCGGGTACAGCTGTTTGACAGACACTAACACGTATTTGATGTACGTGCTATGACTCACTGTCGGGTGCAACCCTGACGATATAAATAGATGTAATAGGGCTAAGGGTAACGTGTAGATAAACCCTTTTTTTAATGCGTAACTGTGCTAAAATTTAAAAACCTCTACATACCGGTATGTTCAAAAACCTCTAAGGAGAGGTACGTATGTCCAAAAATCTCTATGAATCCGTAAGTACGTTCAAAAATCTCTACGGACCGGTACGTACTTTCAAAGATCTCTATAGGCTGGTACGTGTGTTCAAAAATCTCTACGGACCGGTAGGTATGTTCAAAAATCTCTATGAACGGAAGTATGTTAAAACCCTCTAGGGGCCGGTATATATGTTCAAAAATCTCCACGGACCGGACCGGAACTTACGTTCAAAAATCACTGTGTACCGGTACATAAGTTCAAATATCGCTAGGGAGCTCTATGTGTGTTCAAAAATCTCTATGTACGGCAAGGATGTCAAACCCCTAGGGGAGGGTATATATGTTCAAAAATCTCTACGGACTGGTAGTTATGTTCAAAAACCTCTATAGACTGGTATGTTTCTTCAAAAAGTTCTAGGGTGCAGTGAGTATGTTCAAAAATCTCTATGAAAGGCAAGTATGTTAAAAAAACCTCTAGGGGCAGGTATATGTATTCAAAAATCTCCGTGGACCGGACCGGAACTTATGTTAAAAAATTTCTATGTACCGGTATATAAGTTCAAATATCGCTACGGAGCTGTATGTGTGTTCAAAAATCTCTATGTACGGCAAGTATGTCAAACTTCTAGGGGAGGATATATATGTTCAAAAACCTCTAAGGACCGATACTTATGTTTAAAAATCTCTATGAAACGGTACATATGTTCAAAACACTTTATGGATCGGCCGGTACGTATGTGCAAAAATTTCTGAAGACATGCTGGTGTTTTAAAAACCTTTGCGGACAGATCTTTATGTTCAGACATACCAACCTGCCCGTACCCTTGGTCAAAAATCGCTGCGCAAAGATACACATGATCATAGACGGTTACGGACCGGTACGTATGTTCAAAGCTCACTATGGATAGTCACAATTTTGTCATCAAAGCCCCACCGCCCCATCAGACGGCTATGAACACAATCCTTCTTGCGAAGCTTATAGTTCCCCAAATAGTCACATGCTTCTATATATTTCTAATCGAAGTCAGTCGAGTCCAATCCATATCCTCCCACCCTCCCACCCTGTTTCTTAAAGACCCATTTTAATATTATCCTGCCAATTATACCTAGGCCTTCCTATCTGCTCCTTTCCTTCAGGTTTTCCTACCCAAGACCTCTGTAATTTTCTCTATTCCACTTCTTGCCCTGCCATCTACTAGGCCACTCTAAATTTAATTTTGATGCGTCCCTCCCTCCCTCCCTCCCTCCCCTCTTATTAGGTGTTTACCAAAAGTATGTAACTCACGGACGGAGAATTTCGTTTTCTTACAACAGCGTTTTACAACTCTACATAACCACGATTCTTTCAATCCGCAAAAATAACTGCGGTAACGAGAAAAAGTTAAGGAAGTTTTGTTGGTACAGGCCGCAGTAACGTATAAACGAACCAAACATTCGCGGCTGTTTACGTGACGCGCGTTTAAAGCGTCTATAAAATGATTTTTTGATCGCAGATGCTAAGAGCGTGCAGACACTGACCTTACACCTTACGCCAAACGTACGTATCACTGCCGTATGTAGGTTGTACACAAATGCATATCGTGACACTATGGTTTATGACACCACGTATTCTGGTAGATAAGTACCAAATTTTCGATGGAACAAAATACATCAATCTTCAGGGTGGAAGCCACACTCAGAAGAACATCGCCACAAAAACCTAGAATCTTTACGGAGGTTATAAAGTCGCAGACAGCGACAATGGGTGATAATTTAACCATTTAAAAAAAACATGAACTATACTTAAGCATTCAGCTCGTACCGCGCAGTAAACACACTCCGTCTCGGTTATAAAAACCAGTCAGTTAATGCTGTATAGGGAAATAACCGCTGTTTGTTCTGAGATCCACACAAAACACATAAATACACTGTGTGGGCAGAACGTAGAATTTGTGAACGTTAAACCTGGTGGTACATAAAGTAACCACTGGGCTTTAGAGGGTTAATTGTAAGCAGCTAAGAAGTAAAGGAAATCGGCGTTAAAGACTAAGCTTAACCTAAATTATATTTAAAGACCCAGTCCGTACCGCGCAGTAAACACACTCCGTCTCGGTTATAAAAACCAGTCAGTTAATGCTGTATAGGGAAATAATCGCTGTTTGTTCTGACATCCACACAAAACACATAAATAAACTGTGTGGGCAGAACGTAGAACTTTGGATGAAACTTGATGGTACATACAGTGACCACTGAACAAGACGATACTGACAGACCGCATTTTCAATTGTTCGCGCAATTCTTTACCTACTCTTTGTACGTTAAGTTTAATTCATATTTTCGTGTATGGTGTATTTATACCTCACTTTATGTGGCGAGTCTCCAACCCCAAACCTTGTACCAAAAAACCCCACGATCACCAAGAATCTTTAGCGCAGCCTTTGAAGAGAGTTTCTTCAGAATAAGTCTATGAGGCTTTGAAATGCTTCTCGACCAGTTCTTCAAAGTATATTTAACAGCGTCTCTCACGAGCAATTGAAGTTTCAACCGATCGGTTTATGTGATATAAGCACAAGTTTTATCCCCATGACCGTCAGGTTTTGTTATACGGCCCCAGGTCACATTCGCGAATTTTATACACCGTGAAAAACCACACAATAATTTAAGCCGTTAGGTGCACAAATAACTGCGATTTTTACATGTGCGGCCCGCAAAACAGCCCATAATAACTCTTCTGGCGCTTTTGCCAAAACAATTTTCTATGCCCCTGTTTTAAATAACACACAACTGCCTATCTCTTTTTAATTTTACATTGTTTTCACCGTGCATTTTTATTCCATAATTTCAGATACCAACAAATGCACTTTCATATATATAAAACACTTTTTCACAACACTGCTATACCCGACATATTTTTACCCTGTGCAATTTGACCGCACAGTCAGACATTGGTGTACCCATTCTCCTGATAGCCTTTTAAAGCCTAGCGGTAACTTTACATACCACCAGGTTTAACATTAAAAAATTCTACGTGGTGCCCACATTGCGTTTATGTGTTTTGTACGGATCTCAGAACAAACAGCAACTTTTGCCTTATAAAACATTAAGAGACTGGTTTTTATAACTGAAGTGGAGGGTGTTTACAGCGCGGTACGCACTGAGTCCTTATATAAAACAGATACGCTTCGTCTTTAAAGGGATAGTGTGTACGTTATATATTGTTCAAACCTACAACGAAACATATGGATTTTATATGAGGACCTAGGTATAACCCCTGATGATGGCGTCGTGAGAGGCGCCGAAACATGTCGGCAATAGCAGTGTTGTGAAAAAGTGTTTTTATATATATAAAAGTGCATTTGTTGCTATCTGAAGTTATGCCTATGTCTACTTGATATTCGTCCCAAACAAATGATAATATTGCCACGGTTTAATTGTTTCTACTTTCTTAGATGTGTGTTTCCATACAGCCAATTAGTCGTGTTCCGGTTTGCATTCAGAAAGCCAAGCTATTGAATTTATTGATTGGCTTTTTTTTATGATTTCCTTCAGCCCCTCCAGTGGTTATAAAACACGACGACCGGCTGTGAAAACAAACCCGCTGGCTTCGAAAACCGGAATGGTTCGTTGAGGCTGGCATAATGTAACCACACGAATGAGTTTCGGATGCTGTTTTTACGTCTGCGTGGAAAAGTTACAGTCATCCGCCCAAAACCAACATTTCAGGTCACACAATACATATCGCGATTTACCAAACAGCAATTGAGCACGTCAACACGCAGTTTCAAAGCGCGTTTACTGACATTTTCCGATAGTCACTTATTGCAAATACAATCCACGGTTCACAGTCAATCAACCTGTAAGCGAATGTCCTGGGTTCAATTTTGGTCTAATGATTCAACATTCTGAGGCTGTTTGTGACCCACATTCGCTTATTTTTAATTCCACGAAGCTCGTGCCGTCTCGACGTGTCCTTAAATATCATAATTAAAAATTAAAAAACAATACAGATATTATTAATGCGAGACGTGTCATTGTTCATGGTGTTAGTGTCTCAGAACCCCACACTAAGATTGGAGTTTGAGCCCGGGCTAATCCGTAAGGGATTTATGATCAATAATATTTTAATCGGACACGCTTTTCGCTTTTTTTGCCATCAGGTATCATTCCATCACTGCTGCATACTAACATTTCGTCATCTGTTACTGACACTGGGCATACATAATCTTGCAAATTGCGAGAACTGTTAAATAAAACACTTCCTTTTTTCTCAATATTGTTGTTTGGCTTAATTTTAGATGTCACTGCTGATAAAGGTGATAAACATAACCACATTACGCTATTAGCTTTTTAAAGCCTAGCGGTAAATTTACGTGTCACCAGGTTTAACATTAAAAAATTCGACGTGGTACCCACATTGCGTTTGTGTGTTTTGTACGGATCTCAGAACAAACAGCAACTTTTGTCTTATAAAACACTAAGAGATTGGTTTTTATAACCGAAGTGGAGAGTGTTTACAGCGCGGTACGCACTGAGTCCTTATGTAAAACAGATAGGCTTCGTCTTTAAAGGGTTAATACATATACGTATCTACATATACATACACATATATGTATCTATGTACGTGTGTATATACATATACACATATACATACAATATATAATACAATATTTTATTAACATGTTAATTTAATAGAGTGGCCAGTTATAAAATTAGCACAAAACACAATACAACGTAAACGACACACACAAACAAGGAAACATAACATTTGAACAGAAAGTGTTAGATTGACAGTTGGCTGAGCAGATATATTAAATAGTACAATTTATGTTCAGAAGTGTATTGTACAAAAAATGTTATTCAGACAATTAATTAGACAGGACAAAAACATGAAGTGTAAAGGTATGAAAAATACATCAAGAACTCTGCAGCTAATTAGTACTTGTTGAATTTGATTTTGTCAAGTTGGCTTTGCCTTTCTTTTTTACTTTCTTTCCTACAAAACATAATAAGCAATAAGAAATAAATTATGCTAAGCAACACCCACTTTACTGTCTGCGACGGGCTGATCGCTCGCCCAGAGGAGTCATACCGAGTGTGGTGTGTCTGAGTGTGACTACGAAGCCTCGAAAATGAGGAGGCCCTGGCCCACTAGGGTCTGCTACCCCATTTAAAATATACCCAAATTATGGTGTTTTCGAGCACATTTTCATTTTGAAATTGACAAAAAATAATTTCACTCTTAAATAAAAAATAAGTAAAATGTACTTTTATAATGTGATATGAATCCTTGATTTTGGCCACAAATGGCCGAAATTTCAGGGAAGTTATTTGTTAATATTAGTGCTGTACGTTATACACATGCAAACGCTATGTTATTGTATAATGAATGTTCCTTTGCTTTCCCGTGTATTTATCACGTTAGATGTTCGAAGCACGGCGAAGCAGAATTAAACAACTAACAGCCTTCACAGCAGAACGCACGCCGGTCACAATATAACCTCCACGTAACACTACACCTTCCTCGTTCTCAGAATTGCCCTACTCCAGCTCTGCAGCAAAGCAGTGCGTCACACTGCGTACCCGATGCTTTAAAGAGACTTTACAAGTAACAAGCGCTGTATGCACGACACAGATCATGCGAGTGCTTCAAGAACGACTTGTCCGTCCGTCTGTTCGCATGTTTTATTTGTCCATTAACATTTTAAAGCCTAGCGGTAACTTTACGTACCACCAGGTTTAATATTAAAATATTCTACGTGGTGCCCACACTGGGTTTGTGTGTTTTGTACGGATCTCAGAACAAACAGCAACTTTTGCCTTATAAAACATTAAGAGACTGGTTTTTGTAACCGAAGTGGAGAGTGTTTACAGCGCGGTACGCACTGAGTCCTTATATAAAACAGATATGTTTCGTCTTTAAAGGGTTCAACTGCACAGGCCTACAGCAGGTACACAACATAAAATTTGAACATATGAATCCGTGCATACTGGTAAGAATAATTACTGAAGTTTCAAACGATCGTAGTGCTTCATCTGCAGTTTCAAGCAGAAATATTGTCCAGGAATGTTTGTCCCTGTATATGAAGGCAGCACGATCCATTGAAGCGCCGGTAGCTATACTTACCAGTTGGCATGTTGTAGTATCCCCGATCGCCTGAATATTCAACAATACTGACGCGAGTACTGCGTATGTCGTGCAAAAAAGATTTCGCATAAACTTTATATTTATCCCCTATCAGATTATTATAATTGTGACTGCATGAACTCAAAAACAATTAACTGAATATACTAAAAATATTTAATTTATCTTCTATTTCATGATTGCTACATGCATTGCCCATAACTTACTGCGTGATTTTAACATCTTGATAACAAGTTTTGAAGTTTTCGCGGAGGCTAAATTCAATAAAATTTTCTCAGGTTGACAGTCGCTTTGGGTAATTTAAATGCACTAACCTTTGAGAGACTAACCTGGTCTCCAAGCTCAAGGTACCAGTGTATCAGGGATATCCCAATACCCTGAGGACGAAAACGAATTAGGTCTCCGAAATGTTCGTCTGCTTAAATTAGACAACCTGAGGCAGCTGCCAGTCCGAGAAAATTTTATTGAATTTTGATAACACTTGCCGCAGACTGCAAACCATGAAGCTCCTAATAATGGAATGTTGTCTAGATTTCTTCTAACTTCTCATCCTCAGACTCAAATATTTTACCCATCGCACAGCCTCGGTCTACCTTGCCCTCATACCTTAAAGTTACAGGCTTAAGTTTCACACAACAAACAGCAACATCAAAATTGTGTCTGGATACCTTCTTGGAATTAAAACGTGCGAAGTATTTAACTGAATTCGTTACAGACGATGTGACTGAGATTATATCTACGCAAACACGGGAGAATAATATTAAAACGCAGTTAGAATAAGGTATACAGAGCAAACACAAAATAAAATAAATAGGTCAGACACGTGACTTAACTTCGAGACTTGTTCTGACGTTCGTAAACGTTCGAATTTCGTAAAAACTGGCTTTTTTTTATCAGGAAAACAACTATTCATTGCTACATGCAGACACCGTATCATTGACCGAATTCTAAGCTGCATACTTCTGATTTTCAAGACAAATTCACACTTCCGACCCATACAAAGTAGAACCAATTACCAATAAACACACGACAATTTCTGGATTGCACATCCCGCTGTGCGTGTACATACCACTATTTCTGGAGTCCACATCCCGCTGTGCGTGTACATACCACTATTTCTGGAGTGCACATCCCGCTGTGCGTGTATATACCACTATTTCTGGAGTGCACATCCCGCTGTGCATGTACATACCACTATTTCTGGAGCCCACATCCCGCTGTGCGTGTATATACCACTATTTCTGGAGTGCACATCCCGCTGTGCGTGTACATACCACTATTTCTGGAGTGCACATCCCGTTGTGCGTGTATATACCACTATTTCCAATCTACACAGACAAACACAAACCTTTTTTCCTGTTTGTTGATTTTGTTATTGTCTTAAAATATGTTACGGTCGTACAACGCAACCACCATCAGATAAGAATGTCACAAGTAACATTTACCTTAACACTTCTTTCCTCTGTAGTTGTGGTATTCTTATCTGATGGTGGTTACCTTGTAAGACCGAAACACGTCGTAAGGCAATAATAAAATCAAGAAGCAGAGAAGTATTGTTGTTTGACTGTATAGACTGGAAATAGTGAAACATATGACAAAACAGAGCGCTATATGTAATCGTGTGTTTCTGAAAGTTTTCGCAACACTATCTTTGCCTAGACGTCTTTATTGTAAGACATTCCCCATAAGTATGACAGCAACACGGTGTCGTTAGAGTGATAACAATGCGAGTTCCATCGTATGACCCAATAGTCATTACAGCACAAAAACAAGCTCTCCTATCGCCGGAAATGTGCCTGCAGCTATGTTATTTCGCACACAGGCCTGCAGGAGGGTGTGCGGGGTGGCGCCCGAACCGCTTGACGGGAACACTGCCACCTGAGGGCCGAGCGGCGAGTGAACGAACTGCGTCCTCACACCTTCTTACCCTTGAGGCGGCCCCCCCCCCCCCCACCCATGAAGGCTGCAGAGGACTGCGCGCCCTGATGTCTCGTATTTCACAAGCCGCTGGGTCAGCAGAAGTTTCCAGGCTTTAACGATGGCTGATCCTCAAACTATCCTGTGTCTTTACACCTTGCAGGGTAATAAATCTGTTCCGACGTTTCGAAAAAAAAGTTACCTCAATGTTCAGGATTCAGGTGGATGAAGAAGTGACTGACAGAAAGAAATGTTTCGAATAACAGAAAACATGCAAGGGTTGTTGCCAATGAGGGCTACGGAAGTAGGAGAGGGTAAGTCTTAGATCGAACCGGTTACAGCAGCATTCACCGAAATGAAAGTCATTCGCCCTGAAGACAGAAGAAGTAGGATCCTACGAAAGGTTGGAACAAACACTTTACACTACATCGTGTTTCCATCCTTCAATGACTCTTCTGTTTAGATTCCAAATACTGCCCAAATTTACAGCAAAGCCTACAGTGGAACCGAGGACAACAGCGTGTCAAAGATTAACGGTCCCTACAGTGCACCGAGGCTGGCATTGAAAGGTTAACTCAAAAGATCATAATTTTAAGAGAAATTATATTTGGGCCTAGATATTTAAAGTAGACCATACGACCATTTCAAGAATAATACTTACGAGATAAACATCAATGCCCTCAGCGGGATTCGAACCCGGGATGCAGGGAATAAAGCGGCCGAAGACCTACACCACCGACACAGGCATGCACCCGTACGTTTCGGGGAAAAAGTGTTTTAAACAAAATGTAAACAGAAAGCAAATATTCTCTGATCATGGAACAATTATTACTGCAAACAGAAGAGTAATTTTCAAAATATATCAAATGCCAAATGACACTGCAGTCAGCCCAACAAAAGCGCACCTCTTTACAGTGTGCGTACCGCCGTGAGTACAATAAATACACATAAAATGAAAGCCGTCCTCACAACTTATTCTTCATTTCCTAAAAGTTAAAAATTGGCAACATGTTTCGGCCACCTAGGCGGTTATAATCAGGCCAAAATAAAAATGTAACAGCAAACAACCCTTGCCAATGAGATCTCAATTGACATTACAGGGCACCGTAAGCATCATATATATAATCAAGGAATATAAATATTGAAAATTATGAAAAATATAAAAAATATAAAAAATGCAATACTTTGAGGATGGACAGATACAATAGTACAGCCAATATATAATAACTGTGACAGTCCCCTAAGACCCTACGGGTGTGCCTGGAGTAAAGCAGCAGTGGAAGTGGTATCAACCGTATTTTAACCTTTCAAAGCCTAGCGGTAATTTTACATACCACCAGGTTTAACATTAAAAAATTCTACGTGGTGCCCACATTGCGTTTATGTGTTTTGTACGGATCTCAGAACAAACAGCAACTTTTGCCTTATAAAATATTAAGAGATTGGTTTTTATAACCGAAGTGGAGAGTGTTTACAGCGCGGTACGCACTGAGTCTTTAAGGGGTTAAAAAATTCTACGTGGTGCCCACATTGTGTTTATGTGTTTTGTACGGATCTCAGAACAAACAGCAACTTTTGCCTTATAAAACATTAAGAGATTGGTTTTTATGGCCGAAGTGGAGAGCGTTTACTGCGCGGTACGCACTGAGTCCTTATATAAAACAGACACGCTTCGTCTTTAAAGGGTTAAACTGAACAAACGAGATTTATAGTCAGTTCAGATGTATAGCAGCGTGGGAGTCTTGCAATGCATGCTTGGCGATGTAGTTCTGATAATAGTAGTGCCAGCTGTAAAAATTGTATATTTGAATTAATTCCGTGACGAGTTCGGTCGCTCCTAATTCGGTATTAAAAAATGCACCTACTCTTTTCAGATCCCGTATATTAAAATATCTTGTAAATATATTTATTTACGACGTATTACAGCACAGAATATCTGAAAACAATAGATGCCTTTTTATCGGAGTGAATACGTGTATTGTGTAATATGATTACCCACAACGCAGGATATGAACAATATAAAACATATTGCATATTTCAGAATATATTTATTTTTAAACTATCTCGAAGCAGCTCCGTTGAAATAAAGCCTACACACGCGGCCGCGCACGCACGCACGCACACGCACGCGCACGCACACACACACATCTGACCTAGAAGCGTGTCTGAGTCCAGATGTCAGAATGGAAGGCATTCGATTGAATTATTACACAGAGCGTAATATTACATCAAGGTTGCATAATGACGTCGTTAAATATCCTGTCCTTACAGGGACATGAACAAAGACAAGAAGATTGACAAGGCCAATAAATCAATTTTACGACACACTAGTCAAAGGTTCTATCATGTTTTAGCACACTAAAAGACAAAAACTATGGGGTCCTCTCTATGTACCAACAGCCTTTCAAATTTATGCGCTTGCTTCTCGAATCTGCCGAGTGAAATCGTCGCAATGTGGAAATGTTTACACGTCTTTTCTATATAACAGCCTTCTTCTTAACCTCTTAAAGCCTAGCGGTAACTTTACGTACCACCAGGTTTAACATTAAAACATTCTGCGTGGTACCCACATTGCGTTTATGTGTTTTGTACGGATCTCAGAACAAACAGCAACTTTTGCCTTATAAAACATTAAGAGATTGGTTTTTATAACCGAAGTGGAGAGTGTTTACAGCGCGGTACGCACTGACTCCTTATATAAAACAGACACGCTTCGTCTTTAAAGGGTTAAAGGCAAGCCATAAGGGTGGATGTTACAAACGAAAGCTCCAAGCATTCTTGAGGCCAGTTCCAGATTTCGACAGTTCTGCGTCTGAATAAAGAACTGCACTTTTAGGTGCTCTTGCAAAATTAAGAAAAGCGACTATTGGCGTCGGGATGTCTGTCTGCCAGTCCGTCTGTCTGTCCGTCCGCCTACATGGAAAAACTAGGATCCAAATGGTAGGGTTTTCATGAAATTTGGGATATTTTGAGTAATTTTACAAAAATCTGTCGAGAAAATTCAAGGTTCATTAAAATCTGACAAGAACAGTGGGTACTGTACGAGAAGACTCATGTACATTCACGATAATATCTCGCCCATTTGTCTTAGAATGGGAAGTGTTTCAGATAAAACTAGTAGAGAAAATCAAAACACATATTTAATATTCAACTAAGTTTCTAATCCTGCCTTTATGAGATATTGTGGAAAAAAGACAAACAATATATGTGTAAACATAACATTGAGGCGCGTTCGCGTAACCATTTTTGCCGTGGAGAAGCAATAAGTATTACATATTCTGAGTGTGTGTGTGTGTGTGTGTGTGTGTGTGTGTAGTCTTAGTTACCTAACATGCAGAGCGCATGCGCCGTATTATATCGTCATCTGTGGTCTGTTTGATTCTACCATATTTTTCCACATTATCTCATAAACGGCTAATTTTCGGGAAAGATTCATTAACCATAAAATGTTTGTTTTGATTTTCTCTACAAATTTTGTCTGAAACAGTTCTCGTTCTAGGAAGAATTCAGCAAGATATTATCACAAATGTACATAGGTCTTCAGGAAAAGTACCCGTTATTCTTGTCACATTTTAATGAAATTTTACTTCTCTCGACAGATATTTTTAAAATACTCGAATATCAAATTTGATGAATATCCGCAAAGTCGGAGCAGATTTGTTCCATGTGGACGGACAGACAGACATGACGAAGCTAACGGTCGCTTTTTGCAATTTTGCCAAGCGCCTAACAAGTATTTAGTTACACACGTGAATGGAAAGCAAAATTGGGGACAAATGACAGAAGAAGTAACTGTGAAATATGTTGACAGGAGCATGTAATCCTGTTCCACTTTAATTACTACCCTAACGTTTGCTGGACGAATGGAAATACGTCATGGGAACAAGTTTGTTAGGCAATAGTCGGGACTTCAAAATACGCACAAAGATAAAGGCTCTGCCATGACTTGTACTGTACCACTGCTTACGTAACTTTTATTGCGATAGACCAAAATATTCTTTACCGTGTTTTGGCGTCTTGATTCAGTTACAGGCAAGTACATAGATGTCGCTCAATTATGATGGGGACGTTTCGACCAACGGCAGCGATCTGACATGAGTAATGAGATAACCCAATTTTAATACTTTACATATATATATATATTCCCTGTATTTTACATATATAAGTAATTTTATATCCAAATTATTGCAGTAGTTTATCCCTTTAAAGACGAAGCGTATCTGTTTTATATAAGGACTCAGTGCTTACAGCGCTGTAAACAGTCCCCACTTCGGTTATAAAAACCAATCTCTTAATGTTTTATAAGGCAAAGTATACACCACTTTAACCCTTTAAAGACGAAACGTATCTGTTTTATATAAGGACTCAGTGCGTACCGCGCTGTAAACACTCTCCACTTCGGTTATAAAAACCAGTCTCTTAATGTTTTATAAGGCAAAAGTTGCTGTTTGTTCTGAGATCCGTACAAAACACATAAACGCAATGTGGGCACCACGTAGAATTTTTTAATGTTGAACATGGTGGTATGTAAAGTTACCGCTAGGCTTTAAAAGGTTAAATACATAAGGAAATCCTACATGCTTCGGCAAACTTTTGCGCCAATCTTCAAGGGGTACATGCCACATAACACAGAATATAATGCCGCCGCCTAAGACTCTTTTATTTTAAAACGTTCCAAAAGGACATCCTGCGTCTTTAACACCGGCAGGTTAAAAGGCTGTTAAATCTAGCTAATTACAGGGTGCGTCTTATCACTTGTAGTGCCTTACGAAGCACGAAATACCGTAAAATTTTTCAAACCACCGATTTCAATACTTCAGATCACACTTTGTTCAATACTTCAGAGCACAAACTCTTAATTTGTATTTATTGTAAAAACGAGCTTTACAGATGTATAAATAGGACTACGTACTACAACAATGTTCAGACCTGCATCTGTGTCAAATCGTACGACTTCCCACGTGAACATTTTCCGCTTCCTTTGATTCATATCAATTGTACCTCTATTACAGCGACACAGAAATTACCCGCCCACACTTCCCTATTTGACACAGTCTGTCACCGTACAATTATCAACTAGCGCGGTGTTCACATAACTGCCGGGCATGCTTCAACCAACACTCAGCACGCAGCAACAGTTCTCTCTTGTTTTTTTGGACATTTCAACCAAGCAATTCTTTATGCCCGTGGCATTCATTTCCCTCAATATCACACATCCTGCTGCGAAGCAGTTTCCGCTCCGCAACCTCCATGACAGGTCCTACTGCCTTTTGTGCGTGGTGAAGGGGTTTGCGTTTGCCCTCCTCCTCCTCCTCCTCCTCTATGCTTGAATTGCTTCTTGCATCTCTCTCCTGTCTCTTCCGTATTGTGAGTTGAGTGATCGATAGGATGAACTGTAGCACGTCCTGCCGTGTACTTAACACACACACACACACACACACAACTTGCTACAGCTTAGTGGTCAAAGACACGCCGTCTCGCGGCTGACGCAGGCACGCGTAGGACAAATAACTCATTTTATGCCTCTACGTTATATGGTCTTCCGTCTGCATTTCAGCGAAATTCGGTTGAGAGCTGTACTCCACACTGCCGAGAGTTTCGCCTATTCATCTGTGGATCTGACAGTCCTTCATTAGTCGGATGTGTCAGGCGTGTCATTTGGAAGGCCACTTTTCGTCTGTGCCGGTAGATTAAGTGGTTTCTAGGTCTGTGGGTCAGGCAGTTGTTGGTCTGTCTGTAGCTCTGCCCATATCTGCATTCATAGGTTCGTCTGCGTGTCACTGTGCTTCTCTGTGGACTGGTAGTTTTGTTTCTGTGTCGGTGTGCTCGTCTGTGGACTGGCAGTTTTGTCTGTGTGCCGGTGTGCTCCTCTGTGTGTTGGTGTGCTCTTCTGTGGACTGGCAGTTTTGTCTGTGTGTCGGTGTGCTCCTCTGTGGATCGGTAGCTTTGTCTGTGTGCCGGTGTGCTCCTCTGTGGATCGGTGTGCTCCTCTATGGACTGGCACTTTTGTCTGTGTGTCGGTGTGTTCCTCTGTGGACCGGAAGTTTTGTCTGTGTGTCGGTATGCTCTTCTGTGGATCGGTAGTTTTTTCTGTGTGACGGTGTACTTCTCTGTGGACGCTAGTTTTGTCTGTGTGTCGGTGTGGTCCTCTACAGATCGGTAGTTTTGTTTGTGTGACGGTGTACTTCTCTGTAGACCGGTAGTTTTTTCTGTGTGACGATGTGCTTCTCTGTAGACCGGTAGTTTTTTCTGTGTGACGATGTGCTTCTCTGTAGACCGGTAGTTTTTTCTGTGTGACGATGTGCTTCTCTGTGGACCGGTAGTTTTGTCTGTGTGTCGGTGTGGTCCTCTACAGATCGGTAGTTTTGTTTGTGTGGCAATGTGCTTCTCTGTGGACCGGTAGTTTTGTCTGTGTGTCAGTGTGGTCCTCTGTGGATCAGTAGGTTTGTCTGAATGTCGGTGTGCTTCTCTGTGGATCCATGGCTTTTTCCATCATTTTATCTGTCAAGTTTTAATATTTTAAATAGGCTATATTACATATTTTTAACTGCCATATACATTTACAATGCATTCACTGATACAAAGGGGCAGATCTCCTACCTCAACGTATGGGGTTTCCAGCTTACAGTGTTTGTTCTGGCCTGAAGATATCTCTCTTATGAGCGGAAACTAGTTGCCAATAAAACATGTGTTAAAAGACTTGTTTGAGTCAGATTGTAGAATTAAATAAAATACACAGCCTACTTTATCTACATGCCTATGCATTTATCTTACATTAACCTTTTAAAGCCTCGCGGTAACTTTACACACCACCAGGTTTAACATTAAAAAATTCTACGTGGTGCCCATATTGTGTTTATGTGTTTTGTACGGATCTCAGAACAAACAGCAACTTTTGCCTTATAAAACATTAAGAGACTGGTTTTTATAACCGAAGTGTAGAGTGTTTACTGCGCGGTACGCTCTGAGTCCTTGTATAAGACACACACGTTTCGTCTTTAAAGGGTTAATATTGCTTAGTTGTTCTTGCATTTCCCTCCCATTTTACGATGCCATATTAATGGCTGCGGTAAGAATGAATCTCTCTAATGCCGTACAACACACACTCATCTTCTACTCCATTCCTCACTTTCTATAGCACTTCTTAATAACATTAATATATATATATATATGTTTCATCTATGGCAGTCCAATGAAACACACTTCAAGAGGTTAATTCTGTGTTAAAGCACTCTTTGGTTGGCTGTTTTACAAATTAATAAAAATGTATTATAAAGCAACATTAATATTTGTAATGTCTAAAGCATAATAGGGAAATCTAGAATAAAAGGATAGCAAAGGCAAATGAAACTCCAGAGAAGCATGTTCCTAAGCAGAGTTTACCGATAATTCAATAGGAAAGGAGTGCAGTTCTCCTTGCATGTGAAAGCCTGCGCCCCAGATGATCCTTTGCCTTTAGTAACGCCATACACAGTCAAGTGATAAGCAACAGGTATCACAATCAGAAATGCCTGCGAAAGAATTCAGGCCAATAAATTAGTTACAAATATACACCGTTCAAGCGAGGGAAACCTAATTCCACGGGAAGATAATAACACACTTAACAACACGCTTATAACAACATCGGTTTATACGAAACCTCTCCTATAGCGTCACATATACTGTGGTAACAATTAATTCCTCCCCGTTAATCATGACATTATACTCCTTGGTTATAAGAACACTCGTTTATGACGACATAAATTATTCAGTCCCTTTCACGACGTTATAACCGAGTTCGACTGTATGTGTTTTTATATGATTATTGTTGTTGGCTGTTAAACCCAAGAGTAGAGCTGCGACAAAACGTTCCTCGTGTGATCAGTTCAGCACGCTTCGATAAACTGTTAATAGTTTTAGCTTATCTTTGTTGGGAGGCTGACAGGAAATGAGTGTGCTAATGCAGGTTTGGACAGCAAAACTGTGAACACGTGAAGGCAATCAAAGAATAGCACTTTTTATCGACATGTGTAAAACTAGAAGGATTTTAACCATTTAAATCCTAGTGCTGATTGAATCCAATGTACCACCCGCTGTATTCTGTTCAGAACATGTAGTTACGTGTTTTGAATTATTGTCACACTAAATATCAATTAATTCTCTAAACAGAGTAACAGTTAGTTTTTGTAATGGAGACACAGCATGTTCTCTGTGAGGTACGAAAAGATTCACTGTATCTTTTAGAAGAAAATCACTGTTCAAAGGTCGGATGCAAATATAGAGGGAAAAATTATTTTCACTGCGAAAGAAACCCATGCAGCTACTTAATTTCCGAAAGCGTCCTTCCCTGCATATAGGACGTACGTACACCACTTTCTGCAGGTAATGTAAAACCTAAAACTCCTTAACCAAGGATGCAAAAACTTTCTAAAAATCTCAAAGCTAACTCAAAATTCTAGGCTCCAAGAGGGCGACATGAAACACGTTCCATACTGAGGACGCATCAATATTAGGAGCCACTGCATAATATGTATTTGCCCGGGTGACATGGCGTCTAGGATTTGTGCACCCAGACCCTGACTATATTTTATGTAGTACAAACCCTACGCACAAAGACCGGTGTTTTGAGCAATCTCTGTGTGATATCGATTTCATATTAAACGACATCGATATCACAGATGCCAAATAATTGCCAGCAGCAATACAAAACCATAGGAAAAAAGAATTCGGGCAATATAATTATGTTTTTTCAGCGAAATATTTTGATAACAACGGAAAGAAATTGCTAAAAAAAGGTTAATTTTTTGTGGATGAGAATAAGAATGGCATTCCTGTATGCCGAACTGCACAAATACGTGGAAGTCGCATCATTTGATTGACAGCATGAACACAGCTGCTAAAAAAAACTGAAAGCAAGGGACGGATGCAGCTTCAAATTTTGTTTTAGACTGACGCAGGTGTTACAGTGGATGCTGTATACGTCATTACAGCCAAAGCATTGGCAGTCAGCCGTACATTACACGAATAGACGTCATGTCCTCTTTGTAACGCGGTTAATGTGTGCATTCATTTCGAAATTCCACAGAAGTTTCCCAAAGTAAAAATCCCGAAAATAAGAAACAAAAGAGTCAGAGAATTTCAGATGTAATAGCAAGAAAAACATAATAATAGAAACGTAAATCTTTTTGCATTCTCCGTTTCAGAAGTGTGAATTTTGCAAATAGCATCACCAAATTAGAAAGACAGGTACGTCGCTGAAAAGCGACGAGAAGCAAAGCCGACTTAAGCTATATCACGTGCACAGATAAACAACTTAGCAACTAATCCTCCAATGAAATTTGTCCAAAGTTCTTCAAATGTACTCGGGCCAAGTTTTGAATTCATAAAATTATTGATAGAAATGCTAAGACCTTTTGTCATTAGTGATATTTTAAAGCAAGCGTACCTAGCTTATCTAGGTACAGAATTTTTGAATAATTTAAAAACAAGAATAGGGAGACGAGACGGGTTGGACTGTCCAGGGTTCGAATCCCGGCAAAGAGAAGAGATTCCTCTCCTCTCCGAAACGTCAAGACCGGCTCTGGGGCCAGCCCCAACCTTCTATGCAGTGGGCAATGGGGTTCCATTCTCCGGGATGAAGCGGCTTGGGCATGAGGTTCAATGCTCACCTCCATGTAGTACCGACCTTAAGAATAAGTGGAGGAATACCTCCACCCCCAAAATAACTACACAGCTTATATAGGACCAACTTTACTTTGTTTATAATAAAACACCATAATAACCAATAAATTAACTGAAATTGTGCGGAAAATTGTGCCTCTGTCAATGCTAGTTCATGTTATAACGCCAGTGATAAATACTGGTCGCACAAAAAGGCATCAACGAAGAAGCTTCAAATTAATTTCCAATTCAGTCTACAATTCCAGGACAGTCTGAACTTGTTTTAAGAAAACACTAAACATATGGTTGTTTGTGCTAAATGAAGAAGAGAATTACAGGATGAGGGATGGTGGCTTAGGGGGCTGGGTGGTGAAGGACGAGCGGCAGAGAAATGAGGGGGGCAGTCTTTGTAATAAAGCTATAGCGGATAGGGGCACCCGTATCTGTGACGTATCACACAGCGTCCCCCTTCACCTCACCCTCCACCTCCACATCCACCCTTGCAGCCATCTCCTAACAAACCCCCAAGTAAACCACGGTGGCTGCCCGACCCGTCAGCAATGGTACAAGAAGGTGCTATTTTATATCCTTCCGACCGGAAGCACGTCATGATTGTAAGGAGGCAAAAGTAAATTGTTGCGACATCCGGTATAAATCTGGCCTGGAGAAAAAGTACTCGCCACACTAGCCATTACAAAATTCCTGTGTTGGTTTTAGTCAAGTTCTGAGATATTACAATTTTTTCTCCCACAAACATATCTTATATCACTGTATCAAATGCTAGAATTGTGCAGCGACAAGCGAGACGCAGCAGGATGACTGCAAAAGATAACCGAAATTAAAATAAGTTGCTTAGTTTAACCCTCTATGGAATACTATATTAAAATTTTGTGAGTATTTCATTAGTCCTTACGGAGGTTAGATTATAATATAATTCCGGCCAAACCAAAACTGTGAACACCATCTCGTGTAAGCACACGTTTCCAGTGCAGTCATCATGACAGCTCGGTGTAAAACTTTCGAAATATTGATCTTTCCCACATACTGCCTGAGAGTAAAAAAGATAACGAAGTAAGAGAACAGGCCGCTCAAATTTTTTTTAATATTAAATAAACCTGCACTTGGTTTTATATTGTTACGTGGGATATGTGTAGTCGAGTGCTAATGTATGGGCTCAGGCGTTCGCAGCTTCGAGTACCCACCAACATTTTCATTGTCAACATTTAAGTCCAAATACCGTCAGAAACATAAGCGGCATTAGTGGGGAACCCACAGGTATTTTATTTCCCCCTAATATCTTTGAAAATGTGTAAAAATTGTTTAATGACACCCTGTATATAATGTTACGAGTCAAATCGCATATTTGCAGCTCGCTTGCCTTAGCCACTTTCCCAATTATTTCACAAATTTTTCTAATTTAATTTGCAACACTGACAGTTTCTCAGGCTACATCGCGTCTAGTGCTGCTATGACTGGTGAACGGTGAATTGGAAAGGATCTGGAAGGAAGCATTCTCATAATATTCGTGGTTATATCCACATACCTGTCTAATACAGACAGAGGAAAATATCAACATCCTCATACGGTGATCTGGCGGAGACTCGAACCAAGTACTGGCAGAATAAAAAATCTGAACCTTGCCGCTATACGGGCCACGCTGTGGCACAGTTGGTTGAGGTACTGTACTACAAGGCGGAAGGTCGCGGGTTCGATTCCCGATGGTGTCACTGGAATTTTTCATTGACGTAATCCTTCCGGCCGTACTATGTCCCTCGGGCCGACTCTGCTTCTAATAGAAGTGAGTACCAGTGATATTTCCTGGGGAGTAAAGGCGGCCGGTGCGTAAAGCTGACAACCTTACCGCCTTAATGTTCCCACTGTCTTGAAATCAGAAACCCTCAAGCTGCTGAAGCCCTAAGGGCCTGCCCATGCCTGCACAGGGATAGCTTTACCTATCTTTCCGCTATTTACATCCGTTCGGTTAATTCGCTTCTATAACAATGAACACCATGTGCGATATTTTAACCGGCGCTTTGCCCCTTGTCACTTTTCCATTTACTTCAGCAGTATCGATGTCCTGGTGATGCGTCGCCATGCAATTGCTCTACCTGACACTTCTATAGGGATGTGGCACTCCCGAAATAAATTTTCATTGCGTACACAAGCCGAATTGTCACTGCTGATGCTGCATACATTATAGCCACTCGGGATATAATAGTATGTACTGGAATATCCATATATCTATCCTTTGTAATACACCTCCCTGAAGATAGCCACAGAGTGGTCGAAACGTGTAGGAGGTATAGTGTGTGTGTAAAATAAACTTTAATACACTTGTGTGCGTCTGTTGGTTTTGATATCTTACCCAGCTGCTCAATGCACCGTCATGAAACATTTGAAATTGATCATTTTAAATCTACACACAGTTGTTTCAAATGTTTACTAGAATGGGAGATCGAGTTTCCTCTCGTGTCTTGACGCCTTAGCACAGTCAGTTACACAAGGATAGCAGCAGGTATGTGGTTAGACCCTGCTGGTCACCTATTTCGTGTGTGTTAACTAATTAAGCTTTTCTGGCTAATATTTTGCGATGTGTAGCACCTGGGTCAAGACGGTCGCACGTTGGACGCCCATGGATTTATCAGGTTATATTCAAAAAATTTTCTGCTTGAGGCTACCACCCTGCAAACTCGAAACTACAAACCAGTAACACGAGTGTGGCATGTTACTATTAGCAGCGACCATGACACGCTGCCATAAAAAAAAAGCACAAAACTCATAAAGGGCTTGCGTTTAAGTTTCCCGTACTTCCTGTACGTGATAACATCTGCCTTATAAATAACCGCACGTTTACAGTTTCCTGAGGAGATGAAACGCGCCATATTTCTCACAGACAAGGTCGAACAAAGGTTTGTAGTAAGAGCGTATTGGATGCAATGCATATTGCTGGCATTATTTGTCCATGTGGCATATGACTTGAAATAACTGCCACGTGGGAGTGACAGGACGGAAAGCCATCTGGACTCTATTACTAATGCAAAGGCTGGAATTTAAGGCGAGAAATGGCACACATTTCGTCCTCCTTTTGATTATTTTCAAGATAAAATCGTCACGTAACACATATTGTTCTGTTTCATCAGCTGTTTCTCAGACAACTCATTTCCTTAACGACAAAAATACAAGAATAAAAACATCAAATCACTGAAAGCTCAAAACAAAAGCATTATCGTTTTGGAACGTGTCATTTAGTGAATTAAAGAGATGAAACTCACAGACTGCGCTAAGTTCGCCCAGCCCACTCTCCGGAGTCCAGTTACGAAATGCAATTTAGAATCTGAGTCTTTATGGTAAATGAGGTACGTTTTTAACCCTTTAAAGACGAAACGTAATCTGTTCTGTATACGGACTCAGTTCGTACCGCGCAGTAAACACACTCCGTCTCGGTTATAAAAACCAGTCAGTTAATGCTGTGTAGGGAAATAATCGCTGTCTGTTCTCAGATCCGCACAAAACACATAAACGCAATTTGGGCAGCATGTGAAATTTGTTAATTTTAGACCCGGTGGTACGTAAAGTTACCGCTAGGCTTTAATTACTGGTAACCTAATAACTTACAAGATCAAACTATACGGTTTTTGATGCTGTCGCAGTAGCGTAGCTGAGAATTCTGTTCTGCCGGGATATTAACCTGCCTCCAAAGTTTCTGCCTTCCCCCTGTGCCTTACGTTTCAATTTCTTAATCTGGTGTATACATTCCTTCTCCTAAGTCACTCCAAAAAAAAAAAATATCTCCAAACCCAAGGCATTGTACAACACTCTAAAATGTTAGACTGCTATCAAATCTAAAGCCCACTGTGGACCGTTCTTCACTGCTTTTTCCCTGCCCGCCCTCAGTACGTGGAAGCAGTAAGAAAACACTTTGTTCAATACAAATGACCGCAACAGACAAGCGAAAGAAGTACGGAAACGTCTGTAAATATCGTCCACATTAAAAGACACAATCGCTTGATCTACAATAAACAGTCGCCACATGGTTGAGAATGCCTGGCAGACAAGTTGTTATCAGAACGCAATGTCGTGTCTGCAACATACAAAAATATATGGAAAAAAAAAAAGAATACACATTCTATTCGAAACCTAAACAGAAGAGATATACATCAGCAAAATAAGGTCCACGTGTTGGGTTCCCATATTTTATCACTGAAAATCGTCACCAAAACTCCCAACCATATCCTCATGTTATTTGCCTATGGATTTCTACCCCCCCCCCCCCCCCTCTTTACACCTGCTTCGAACGTGTTTCTTTTTAATCCAAACTGTGTGTGTCACAATGCATGTTTATCCATATTTACCTCCCTCAATCGGGAGACAGGTTTTGATATTATGGGTGGTGCTGGCAGCGGTCTGAGGGGTGGCGGATTTGTCAGAATAACAGCGTGATGTATGATGCACATCGCGGTACTAAATATTGTCAACAGTCTTCAAATTAAGAAGGAAGTAGAACTGGAAAAAAAAACGCACACACTCCGCTCTTTGCCAGCAAATTGGTTAACAACGCAAGGCACAGCCTGACAGGTTGATACACAAAGGAAAATACAGGAACCGTAACATTCCAAACAATGTGGTTTAAAATCGCAGCTTAACCCTTTAAAGACGAAGCGTATCTGTTTTATATAAGGACTCAGTGCGTACCGCGCTGTAAACACTCTCCACTTCGGTTATAAAAACCAATCTCTTAATGTTTTATAAGGCAAAAGTTGCTGTTTGTTCTGAGATCCGTACAAAACACATAAACGCAATGTGGGCACCACGTAGAATTTTTTAATGTTAAACCTGGTCGTATGTAAAGTTACCGCTAGGCTTTAAAACGTTAACAAAGCGTAATTGTTGGTTTGCGTACTTTATTGAAGTTACTCTTATGCATATTTTGAACGAAGTGGTAAATTCTCTTTGTTCACTTGAATGGCAGTACGCATGCTCTAAGCTTCATAACAGACTTCAAGTTAAATATTACACACTGTGCCATCATTTCAGTTCACAACCGTTGTTTGGCACTTCCTGCCGCCACACCGCCACGCGTATGGGCGATCGAATGAATGGACTACGTCAATACGATAAGCGAGCCGGCAGGAAGTAGCAGAAAATAGTTTTCAGATAAAATGAGTAGTACATTGAAAGTTGTATCACGAATTTAATATTTGTTCTGATCGGTCGGTTTAGCTGCTACTTTACATAACGTAACTCTAAGAACTCTCACAAAAACTGTAAAAATTACAAAAAGTGGCACATACGTTATACAAGAAATAATAAACACTGGGAAGAGCAAACGATGTCCACTCTCATGCAAATGCTTCGGTCAATATGGCGAACGTAGACAGCACTATAGATTCATAACAGTATAATTTAATAACCCATGGTCATGCATATTTTCCAACAGTACGCCTTGCTAGTTCCCATGAAGATATGTTTGCCAGACGTAAACTTAGAATAGCATATTTTGACATATTTGTAACAAATAAATCAGACAAGCCACGAAAACATTTTGTATATATGCTGTCATCTCTGCAGCCCCAACGGCCACCATGCTGGTATCACCGGTATTCACAATTCAAAAACTACTAAGGTTAAATTTGTACGAGTAGTATGATATTCAGATATGGTTTCAGAAATCGTGTTCGGGTTCAAAGTTTATAATACGGACATCAATACTACGTCTTTCAAAACAAACCCGTTTGTACTTGCAAGAAGTGGAGCCAAGCAAAGAAGGTAATTGCATAACCTACAGAACTTGAAGCTGCAAACTGAACAAAACTGTCACTGCAGAAACCTGCACAACTAAAAAAAATTACATTATAAAATCAATCAAAAATGGAGGCCGAAACACGACAAACATGGGCAAGACTAGTGTCACAAAACCACACACAATTTCTCTTCTGGTTACTGTCGCTCTCTCTCTCTCTCTTTCTTTGTTCTCTTTCTTCCATCCTTTCTCACACTTCTCTCTTCCCACCCTTATTCCACTCTCGTGTCCCACTTCCCCTTTATTATTTTCCCTTACTCTCCCACAACCTTATCTTCCTTCTCCAACCAACCAGAATATATAATTTGCATTTTTCCCCTCCCCCGGGTCCAATGGTGCGCGTGAGATTAGGTTTCAGCGATATATGCAGGCAAATAGCTTTCAGCTATTTAAAGAGAAAATAGTACGAGCCAACTACTCTTTTCTGAGATTTTCTGATGATTTTTTTGTCCTTCTTTCAGTATAAGTTGGGGGTCTGGAAGTGCGGGTTACTGAATTACATAACTTAATCTTTCTTCTCATATCTGAAGCCTGCGATGACTACGGCTTTAGCTAACTAATCACATTGAAAGCTCGAGGTTGTGGGACGCTAAAACGCTTCGAAGCAATTTTCGTTTTTTTCCCCTTCTTTTTCATTAATGGGTTTATCTTTCAGACACTCAACCCTGACTTTAGTTAAGGTAACAAAAAATATCCAAAACGGCGTCTGTAATAAACTAATGGATATTAAATGTTACATCAAACTTCTAATTATGTTCCAAGCATAATATCTGCGCGTAGAAGACTATTAAATTTATATTATAAACTATTCAAACCTAATCAGGGAGGCGGTAATATTTCACAGCTGATATACAGTTACCAGTCTAAAAACATAAACTCTAATTCTACTAAGCACAAAGACAAATACGGTCAAAATAACAGTAAACCAGTTTAAGTACCAACGTGTTCAGTCTTGCAATCTTCATTCTTTTGTGTCCACCCTGTGCCGCCTTGCACGAGCTCTTCACAAAGACTATCAAAAGTTTCCAATTTGCAACCATTAAGGCACGAATCCGACAATTTTCCAAAAATCTAAAATCCACCCCAAAATTCTAGCGGACATTAGGGTGAAGGAGTCCCATACTGTAAACCCACAAATATTAGACGCCACCATATCAAATGAAACAGGCCATGTGGCCTGGCGCCTGCTACATTTGCACGCCTGCATTAATAAGTAATTATTATACTTCCTATACATAATTAATATTGATTCAAAAATTCTTAAATGTACACAATTTTAAATAATTTTTATATATTTTACTGTTATAATACGTTTTGCATGATGTATGCCTGTTTTTTATGACTTAGTACTAAGCACAAAAAAAAAAGGAATAAAACCAAACTTAAGTAACGCCAACCAATGCACAAGTACTTACACAACGCGTATTAAAAACTACTACATACGTTTCGACAAATCTTTGTCATCATCAGGCGGATCAAGCAAATACGTACAAGAAGTTCGCAACATTTACGTGTTCAAAACAGGTTTTCAAAATGTCGAAGTCCACAGCCATGGTTTATAAGTTGGTAATATATGGTAATATATGGTAAAATGCTGTAGTTCTGTTGTAGTCGTAATATTGAATTATCACACATAAATATTTAGAATAAAATAATGATTCCAATAGTGTCAGCTCAGGTGTCAAATCCTAAATATATATAGGTAAAGGTAAAGGTAAAGGTAAAGGTAAAGGTAAAGGTAAAGGTAAAGCAGTCCCATTACAGACCTGGACAGGCCCAGAGAGTTCCAGGAGGTTGAGGCTCCCAGATTTCTAGACAATCGGCACATGAAGGTGGTAAGGTTGTCAGCCCTACGCACCGGCCGCATTTACCCCCCAGGAAATATTCCTGGTACTCATTTCTGTTACAGGCTGTGTCGACCCCAGGGCCATAGTATGACCGACAGCACTGACACCATCGGGAATCGAACCCGCGACCTGCCGGTTTGTAGCGCAGTGCCCCTCGCAAATATATATAAGAATGTGTTAATAAGAGAGAGACTACACAGGTGATGACAGAAGATGCACAGGTGTTGGGGTGACGACTGACTGTGGAGAGAATGGGAACTAATGTAGGCTGATGTTAACTGCTAAATGAATGGGAAACATTCGCAACAAACATTTACTTTTAACCAAATTTTAGGTAACGTAGGTGATTATGGCCTCAAACATGCAAGGTTGTTTTACCCGGCTCTTCTCTATAAGCATTTTCTTAGACGACTTAGGCAAGCATTAAAGACCAAAACTTATATATAGTGTAAGATATATACCGCATTATACTGAATAAGTATCACACTGCAAATACTCTACCGCAGTTTATTGTATGAAAGCAGCGTATATTGATATTTTGCGGTAGATTCTATACATATTTTACTGGTTTCATCGTACTGTAAATTTAATATACTTCTTAGCGCTTTTTTAACAGTTAAGGCTTGGGTACCCACCACTGTTAAATTTGCGAAATTCCTTGAATATGGCCTGTAAGGACGCAATGTTTCGGGGGTGTATTTATAATACTTGCTTGTGATTTACAAATCCATTGCACCAAGAAAGGAAGAAGTGGAACAGCGCGGTAGCTAGCAAGGGTGTGGCAAGTTAAAGGAGTAAGAAGAAACACAGGTAATTAAGATGCCCTCTACGTTCTGATGAAAAGGATGTCAAACACACCTTACTGAATTGCTTTGTACCTAGAAATTGGAGAAAGAAAGTCTTAAATAAAAAATTGTTAAATTTTAATAAAGAGATAGCTCACAGGAAATCGTTAAACACACTAATAAAGATCAGATAAGAAATTTAAGCAGATGTTTAGACAAAGTCAAATATAAATAGAGAGATAAAGCGAATAAGTGTAAAGGTACGCCGTTAAGTATCAAAGAGTCACTGAATACCACCGTGACAACACAGTGTTAGCCGGCAGGTAGCCATAAGCTTTATAAGAACTTAAATCATCATCATCATCATCATCATCATCATCATCATCATCATCATCACCACCACCATCATCATTATTCAACAGCCTGCACGTGGTTGGTAGCAACACTTATTTACTATTTATAATCCATTCACTCATTCGTGCATTTATTTATCTTTTTATTAGCAAGGTATATTAAGGTAAAATTGTTCGTTGTTCCCTGACAAATAAATTACAGCCAATCTCGATGACCAGGCTGTTTAAGGCCCTCCCTGTCCTGGGGCGTCACTTCCTGTGTCACTTGAAGCACATGTTTGGGGGGCCCCCCCCCCCACTTTTCACTTCCGTGCTACAGCCCATAAGACTTGCCCGTTCCTAGAGCCGCACTGCAGACGGGACATACTAACTGCTTTATAATCATCTTGGAATCATGATAGGCTGGGTGTCTCTGAGTAAAACCACACGTAAAATCCGACGTTACTAAATTCTGTCCCGTTCACGTAACACAAAGCATTATGACTTTCCGCATTACTCCTTAAAACAGAATTCAGCTGCATTTCTACGAATATTACAATTGAACAGAACTTGCCTTTCGGCCTGGGGGCCCTGGACGCAGGGCCCCCTCCTCCCTCGGGATGCGCTGGTGGTGTAGGTTGCCTTGCGCCCCTCGACAGCTCCTTGCTGTTACTGCTGCAGCTGGAAGAACCAGTGTCTCGATCAGGAACTTCCTCTTTGATCAACTTCGGTTCCATCTACAGCTGTGGAAGGACACACACAAAACCGGAATTGTGAAAATGCGTTTCTGGAGGAGACATGTCATGGCTGAGCATGCAGCTCGGACACAAAGAACAAGAAATGCGTGTATAATTTAGGTGAGAACACCTGTTTGAAAAGCGCCCTTCTTCGGACAACAAGACAGACACTGATCGATAAAATTGTTGATTATTTAAGAATGCTGTTTCAGCGACGGACGTTAACAGACTAACATTCCAACATCAATGGTAAGTAGAAACGTCTGGAGAGATTCATGCGTGACGTATTTCAAGGTTATAGGGCGCCACCGCCAAGAGGTAATGAAGAAAATATTTAAAAATCTCAGGTAGCGTAGTCTGTAATTATGCTTAAATTCGAAGTCGGTACCTCCCAAATACAAGAAAAAAATTTAATGTTGCACCAATCGGCCAAAAGCGAGGAAATTGATGAATAAAAGCAAAATTTATTTTATGCAAATAAAGTCATACCATGTAATACAAATTAATGCGAGTGAGAAGCTGCCTGAAGGCGGCAATTTGTATTAGAAAGGTAAAGTTCGTGTGTTTAAAAATATCTTAGAAAAACAGCGATCATTTCTTACACATAATTAAATGATTTATTTTCATAACCGAGATAAGGTGTATTTACTGCGCGGTACGGACTGAATCTTTATATAAAATTCAGATTAACCTTAATATTTAAGATGTTACAACGGTTTGTATCATCAAAACATTTTTATATTTTCTGTGTTACTCGTTATTTCGCATCCATAACCTTCCACTTACACAAATTTATCTGCCTCCAAATAAAGGGAAACCCTGTAGTTACTAAAAATATCACATGACAAAAATGTCTGTCCTTAACTGCGTTCAGCAGGAGGGGATCAGCGTCTCGTGTAGGTAATATTCATATATTATTGAGTTAATATAAATATTAGAACAATGCCCAGAATTTCCGTCGTTGGGGTATTCACAATCATTTGTAATGCAATGGAAGGCAAGACACGACACACACACACACACACACACACACACACACACACACACTCAAAGGACGTGTGTTAGGTTCTTTGCCTCTCTCTTCCAAATCCCCGCCATAAAAATTCCAATATAAGCTCCATTCCTTTCAGAACCACAGCTGGGGAGTACTACAGACATCGATGATATGAGTATTGATATTGGTTGGACTGACAGGGGGATAGGAAGGGGAACCAGTGGTCAAGAGGACGTGGCAGAGGTCTGGGGGCGCCATATGGGGCCCAGTAAGGAGGAGGTATTGCAAATGATATGGAGGGCTGTATATATGGAACGTATGGTTGTTGGAAACCACTGCCGAGCGACGGCCAGTGAGTTCTTGCGCTAATTGAACCCGTGGCTTGTGTGACACGTATATCGGCTGCAGACTACAGTGTGTGTCACAATATGGTATCATCGACAATTTCCGAAAAAAAAATTGTACGCGTTTTTATCGTCATTGCTATCATCATCATCATCATCATCATCATCATCATCATCTCCCATACATGTGTCAGACCATGTGGTCTATTACGGTCTCGAGCCATCTTTCTGCTGGACGCCCTATAGATCTTCTGTCCGGAGGCGCGTAATGCAGAATTTGTTTGGGGATCCTTCTTGTATTCATTCTGTTGACATCATCTCTCCAGTTCTGTCTTTGTTTCCATATTTATTCTACCACACATCCTGTCTTTATTTGCCATCATAACACGTTATTAACCCTTTAAAGACGAAATGTAATCTGTTTAATATAAGGACTCAGCTCGTACCGCGCTGTAAACACTCTCCAGCTCGGTTATAAAAATCAATCAGTTATTGATATACAAGGTAAACTTTGTTGTTTGTTCTGATATCCGTACAAAACACATAAACGTAATGTGGGTACCACGTAGAACTTTTGAATGTTAAACCAGATGCCACGTAAAGTACCCGCTAGGCTTTCAAAGGTTAAACTCTCTGTCTTTGGATACGGTTTCTTAAACGTCATTTTTTGCCTCCCATTTCACCTTTTTCATTCTGTCGCCTACGATGTTATCTTGTAATCCTTAAATACAGAAATCGCTCCCCAATAGTACTTCTGATAAACGCAGATCTTTAAGTAATTGGATTTCCCATTACGAACACTGTCCTTTGGTTATATGCGTCCGCCAGTTTGATCTTATATTCACATGAATTAAACAGGTATTCGCTCGGTTTCATTCGGACAGACGATCAGACGGACGGACGGAGAGAATGCTAGTAGTGGCTTTTCACAATTGCTTCACGAACGCACTCAGAAATTACTGCATTCCACAATCCAATAGCTGTCACCACAGTATATACATGACCTTCAACGGCCAGTTAAGTGAAAAAACCACTGTGTTATCAACATCGCCCTTCAGCTTACCTCCGAAATGAACCGACTTTAATACAATTTCAAGCCCTGCGAAATTGAATCTTTCGGGTAGTGAGGGGAAGAACGCATCAAGGGAAATTAACCATGTAAGCCGCGAACAAATGACCCATGAATATCGTTACTAAGCTCCTGGTCACCTCATTTGCATACCATAATGCTGGAGAAACGTCGTTTACATAAGGGCCCCAGGCACCAGCCACACTGCTCCGTATTCCCATAAAAAAAAGGGAGAGAGAGAGAGAGAGAGAACTCATCGGTGCGTATCTTTTTATTCCCCTTCGTAGAACGGTAATTGTAGGGATGAGATTTAAACGCTATTTGCTGTGGTACTAACCTCCTGAAATCAGCTCGGCTTGCTTTCCCAGAGCTACACACACACACACACACACACACACACACACACACACACTTGAAGCTGTACTCGTACCGAAATTGCACGCTGAACCGCTCGCTCTGAGCAATGCAACAGAAAGATAGGGTGATGTACTTTTTTTACTTTTGTTTATGTTCCTGCTTTACACTTTCGCAACCAAGGAAAATAACTGAACGCTAAATTGAAAATGTATTTGTGTACAAGCAGAAATAACCGTTCATAGCCCGGGATGTGACTACTTTTCTTGTCAGTGTATCAATTCACATGCCCAAAACTTTAAGAGAGAGATGAAAGTGGTTGTATCTAAAGATGATATGGTCTGATATGCTTGCATAAATTCGGTGGTAAAAGGTAGAGGCCACCCCGTACTAGACCAAGAAAAAGAGGGAGATAGCTGTGGGTGGGAGGTCAAGACCACGCCTAGGCCATTTGACCGCCGGGAAAACCTTGTGCCCTTTCTGCAGTACTCTGTGTGAAACCCAGGGCCCATCTGAACGACTGTGGAGCAAAGAAAACTTGTTTCTTCTATTGGGTTTCGAACTCCGAAGCGTCCAACCTGTATCGAATCACTATGAATGAAATATGAGTAGCAGTATTGGAGTAATAATACTGACAGGGTAAATCTGAAGGAGGTCTATTAGCAGAAAACCCTGTTTAAGTGTCAGTTTACCTACCATAAATTTCAAACAGACAAGCCTGAAATCGTATTCGGGTCTCCGCGGTAAGATTTCGGCGACAAGCCGAGTGAGCCATGCGACTAGTTCCTAAAACTGCAGCGAACGTGTCACACTAGAATTGAGGAATTAAAAGCTGGGTCATGTAATAAAAAAAGGGACCGTGGCCGAATATTCAAAGCGAATCCATAGATCTAGCACAATAGCCACACATCAGTTGCACCAGTGACAACTCTACATATTGGCCACAATAACCCTTTAAAGAAGGAACGTACGCTTCATATAAGGATTAAGTGCGTACCGCGCAGTAAACACTCTCCCTTTAGGCTATACAAAACAAATAAGTTAATGCTGTGTAGAGAAATAATCGCTGTTTGTTCTGAGATCCGTACAAAACACATAAACGCAATGTGGGCACCACGTAGAATTTTTTAATGTTAAACCTGGTGGTACGTAAAGTTACCGTTAGGCTTTAAAAGTTACCTGAGAATAAAGATTTTGTCAGACTTAGAAAGTTGTATTTTAATCCTTATCGTTCCAGCGTCGAGCTAGACCTGACAGCGTTTGCCGCTGCTTTGTAATGTAAATTTTAAGACACAGATATAAAATTCTCAACATAGTACACATTATAACAAAATTACATCACCTGTCACCCCATCAGTACCAAAGACGTGCAGTAATCCGTCCGACATAATATACTCCGTTCTCATCTTTCACATTACAAGCTACATTGGAATCACAAAAATATTTTCTACTTCAAATCCCGCAGAGCAAACAGAATTACTGAAGTTGGCGTTTCAATTTGCCCCTAAGCAACCGTGACTCTGTCGCCGTTCACCCTTAAGGATTACCAACACGCCAAGTCAATGTGTAGTACGTATATATATATACATATATATGTACATGTTCGAAAATTAATTCATTCAGAATGTATTCAACCGATGATTGTGTGCGTATGTTTTAGAGGTAACGTATAGCACCTGCTCAAATTCACAGAGTGCCGACACAATCAATTAAAAATTCTGGGTTGATGAAACAGGCGTGCAGTTCCATTAGTAGTTAGTATTTGCAAACCCCTCCCCCCCCCCAACCGCCACCCCCCACTCCGCCGCCTACCCATCATGAAATAAACTGAGAACCGCAGTTCAAGGTTGTTTAATGTATTGTAAATGTGTCGTATGTCTGGTATATCATAACGAAGAGTCGTTTTTTGTTTTTTCGAGTATATAAAATTATATCTGTGTGTGCCAAAAAGCTTTACGTGAAACAGACGCTGTAAACTATTGCTCCGTGAGGCGAAATCATCTGAATTTTTTTCATACAGCTACAATTTAAAAAAAAATTGTATATAGAGTAAAGTAAATTATCCTGCCTTGTGTGTTACGTTCAATTATAAAACAGTATTCACATGTTACGAATAGAAAATGTGAAATCCTTCACGAAGCTGTCAGTGCTAGTAAACAGAATACGGAAGATTATCTGAAACGATAAACACTACATTAACACACGCGTGAGAGAAGAAACAGTTGTAATTCCATACATGGGGACTCTATCCATTACACGCAGGTAAAACTACGGTTAAAAACTAAACAAAAATAAATATGGTACTTGCTTTCCAACTGCTGAAATTAAAAAAAACGGTTTGAGCCGTTTCAAGATTTCATTGGCAAAAAGTAAACAAGATAAGCAATGTACGTATAATGAAAAATTCCTCAGCTACACATGTACTGGGACAAATAAGCTAAAATTAACAGAATTGTTTCCCTGCTGTCTTCAGTAAGATGCCCTACCGATTTTATAATAGAAATAAGAACTTAAGTAGATTTCAGTTGAAGATCCACAATTTGTAATGCGAAAAGCACAGATTAATGCTTCAATCAATAACAGAATAACTGGTGTAATGAAATCCTGAGTTATATTTTGGACTATACAGAATAATCCTTTCATGCTTTTTATTTTATTACTGTTTTGGCTTATTTAGCGACGCTTTATCAACAGCATAGCCCATTTAATGGTAAACCTTAAGAAAAAGGAAGTCTCAACTCTACCAAAACAGCACCCGTCTATGTTACCATATTTGCCCAGCTTTCGAACACTATATTAACCTTAATGCAGTGATCCTCTAGGACAGTAGTCGAAAACAACACCTCCAGAATACGTCATGATAAGCGGTTTATGTTCACTAAGCAAGTAAAAGTAGTTTCTGAAATGTTAGCTCAATAAAAACGTCACCACAATTCAGCTGTGGCTTTTGCTGCCCCTTATTCTTTCCTTGTCTTCATGTGCAAGTGGTAAAAGTGCGGGAGTTGGGGTAGGGGGGAGGCGGGGATAAGCTCGTGCGTTGGTCCGATATTGATAAAGTTCCCCTAAAAGTTTACGTCTTTGGCGGAACACAATAATATACGACAAAATGTACGTGTTGCAGAGGGGAAGGAAGCGGAGCGGCCGTTGATATGTCCGAAGTTTCGGGAACTGTTCACAGCAGGTTGGCATTGCACACGAAGTGAAGTTCATATGCATAAATCTCATTTACGAAAACGCAGTTCTAATACAGACAAGGGACAGGACATACAACGCGGTGGGTTTCGTGATTTCTTCCCGTCTAACAAAAATCAACATATATATAACACCCTTGGCGTGAGCGAGTCATATTCTAGTTCCCTGCGAGGTGCGAGCTGACAGACTTAAAAAGCAAGAGTTTTCCCTCTAGTTCTGCCAGCACAGTATTTGACGGATATACAGTGCTGCCTCTCTCAATAACACGTGTTTTTCTCCTTATAAAATACCCGCAAAAATCTCCCTGCATTTTAAAACCGGAAAGCCAAATTTTACGAAATCCGCAAAAACACAGTTCTAATTGCAGAGGTCTTTCTATCCCTTGTAGAAGCTTAAGAGGTGGAAAGTGTGGTGTATGTTAGCTACAGCAATGTAATATGAAAAAAATGGGACCGATTAGGAATGAACTACAGAAACTCAGCCGTAATTGGCTTTTTTGAACTGCTGATCCATCAACAAAGCTAGAACATAGCAAAAATCCTAAACTCTGAAAAATACAGATAAACTGATTACAAATGCCACAGATTACAGCAGAAGCTGTTTCAATATGAGTAGTGGCTTTTCTAAATGTACCGTAACAGCCGAAACACAACTAGCAGAGCAAGATTATTATTATTATTTTTATTACTGTAGTCATTATTAAAGATGTGCGTATAAAATTAATTGTAGAAAAGCAAATACATTGAGTCTATCTAGGCAATGGTAAGTAATATGCTTTGTATTCAAGTACAGATAAGGTACAATAATTTTAACTTCGTTTATAGGCAAAAACCAATAAAGGTTTCACAGGTTTCTTTACAGTCACGTAACACAGACACTGAAGATTCGTCGCTCAAGCCTAAATGCCTCTAACTTATCTGTAATAAGATTAATAAAACCTGTAATTATAGGAAACTGGAGAATTTGAAAGCGTACCCTGATAACAGGCGATGTAAAGTTCACACGTGAAGATAAATCTAGCATTTGCATGATAACAGCTGCCTTAAAAATTCAGCAGCAAATTTTGCTTATATTTAAGGCACATTATAGTAAAATGCTACATTTGGAGCTCAGATCCGTGTCGTGCTGAACCTTGGCACTTCGGAAAGTAGATCAGAAATACAGTGAAATATTTGGTATGTGGTGGTGGAGAAGGATGGAGCGCATTCGGGCCGATCTTTTGAAAAATGGAGAAGTATTACATAGAGTCAAGGATAAAAGAAATATCTACATACGATAAAAAGAAAGAAGGCTAGCTGGATTGGTCACATGTTGCGTAGCAACTGCCTTCTAAAACACTTTACTGAAGGAAAGATAGAAGAGACGAGAAGAAGGTGAGAAAGACATAAGCAACTACTGGGTGACTTTAACCCCTTAAAGACGAAGCATATCTGTTTTATATAAGGACTCAGTGCGTACCACGCTGTAAACACTCTCCACTTCGGTTATAAAAACCAATCTCTTAATGTTTTATAAGGCAAAAGTTGCTGTTTGTTCTGAGATCCGTACAAAACACATAAACGCAATGTGGGCACCACGTAGAATTTTTTAATGTTAAACCTGGTGGTACGTAAAGTTACCGCTAGGTTTTAAAAGGTTAAGGAAAGGACAAAATACTGGACGTTTAAAAAGGGGGCACTAGATCGCACTTTGTAAAGAACTAGCTTTCGACGGGGCTACGGACCTATCATAAGACTAGGTAATTAATAAAAGATTTGTCGTGTAAAAATTGTGAATTGTTAGCCGCAATTTACATTTGTATACGCTTACGTACGGATAAACAAATGAAATGATCAACATAATAATCACTGCAATCAGCGATCTTGCAGGACCCAAATCCCAGGTTTGGTAGGGTTTGTTCGCGATCAAAGTGAACTTCAGGTCGCCAGTGTTTAGACAACCCGCTGATAACCGGTGTCGGAGAAGTGGTCGCACGGGAACGGCGAATAACAGAAGCAGCACGGACTGATCATGATAAGATATAAAGAATACCAACTGACGTGACTAAGAAAGTACATAAAGTAAGAAGGGAAATTTTCCAATGGAATAGAGAGGCAAAAGGATAAAAACAAAAATACTGACAAAATAAACATTTCATTGTAAACCGAGTGCAAGAGATGAAGTTTGGTACCAAAGCCTCCCTCAGAGGTCAGATGGAATGTGTAAAGAGGGAAAACGAGGAACTGTTATCGTACTTAGTCTTCAAGTTATGGCATAGCCAGTAACGCGTGTTTCGACCTCAAAGACCACTCCGCCTTTCCTTCGGGTTTCCTTTCATGCCTTCCCATTTCTGCCTGCATATTAAGACCTTGTTGATGAGTATGTCATTACGACGTGCAACGCGAAAGTTTCGCGACTGAAGGGGGCCTTGTGCTTACCATAGTGACAGTAACTTAAAATCGATTTGGGCTACAATATTAATATTCGTCTCCTTTTTTACTAAAGGCCGGAATAGCTCAGTCGGTATAGCGACTCACTACAGGTTGGACGGTCCGGGGATCAAATCCCGTTGGAGGCGAGCTTTCCCGCATCTGTCCAAAACGGCGCTGGGGTCTACCCCGCCTCATGTATAAAGTGTAACGCGTGTCTTTCCCGCCGGTTAAGGGCCGGGGCGTGGGGTTGACTACTCACTCCGACCTAGCGCCAAGGTTAAAGAAAGATAGAATTATACCTCTAATCCCCATCAGGACCTTCATTACAGGTTATAGGATGAAGTTTTACCTTTACTTTGCACCTTCTTTATTAACGTTTATAATACTACTCCATGCGAAAAATTACAGTTTGGTTTGTTCATAATTAACGGGCAGAAGTACTCAACATGTGTAACATAAAATAACTCTCGTACAACAACTGACGTAAACTAAACAATCCTAGACAGAATACAAAATTATCTGAAAAACAAAGACAAATAAAGCAATCCAATTACAGAAATTCGATAACGAAATTACTTCTGTATATTTTAAATTTCAGGGACACAAGTTTCAGAGAGAGCCGAACGGAATCACAGAAACCCCTACCTACTACCGCTCGACCCACGATATCTCAGAATTTTTAAGGAGATTTCTGTATTACTAAGTGCAGCCAAACGCGACAGTCCTACATTACATACATACGTGGGGTCACTTGTCTCGTACCTCCCCTTTCCCCTGGCCCAGTAAATAATGCCAGGTGTTAGAAAAATTCCCACAGCTATAATATATAATTCACACACCAACAGCACACAAGAACATCCACACACAACCCGAACAGAAAACCTAACACACATTTGTAAAAAGTAAATTTTGTTACTGCTGTTTACATCGTCCAGTCACTATGCATCTGTGATACGTCTCTGTATTTTTAAATACAAAAAACGTCATTGAACACGCCAAAATACTACACTATTCGCTCCTGTATAAATTGCACGTCATTGTTTCAGATTCCTTCGAACTGAAGCCAGAGGTTTGTTACGGAATACACTGAATCCATACGTCGAATTTTGTTCTCATTTCGTGCATTCATGGACAGGGACAAAGAAGCAGTTTTCCTTCCTGTTGAACAAACGACTTATAACTAATCCGAATTACATATGTGGATGTATTTCTTACTTGACAGACAAAGCAGTCCGTGTCCATTATAAAGAACATTAGGCTAATGCTGTGTAGAAAAGTGACAGGTACGTGGTGCGGGATCATAAGTACACAGGAACACAGTGTGTTGCCAAATACAGATAATAAATCGTGCGGTACATATAATTAGCACTTGCCTCTACACATTAAGTAACTAGTGATATCTCAGCTACTACATAACGAGGAACTTAATGACCTGTACTCATCACCAAATATTATTCCGGTAATCAAATCGAGAAGAATATGGGCGGCGCATGTAGCATGTATGGGGGAAAAGAGAGGTTATATAGGATTTTGGTGGGGAGACCTGAGGGAAGGCCACCACTTGGGAGACCCAGACTTAGATGGCAGGATAATATTAAAATGGATCTTCAAGACGTGAGATGGGGCATGGACTGGATTGAGCTGGCTCAGGATAGGGACAGGTGGTGGGCTCTTGTGAATGCGGTAACGAACCTCCAGGTTCCATAAAACGCGGGGAATTTCTTGACTCGCTGATAAATTGTTAGCTTCTCAAGAAGGCCTCTGCTCCATGGGGTTAGTTGGTTGGTTGGTTGGTTAGTTAGTTAGTTAGTTAGTTAGTTAGTTAGTTAGATATCTCAGCTGCTAATTGCGTACCAGAAGACTGTGCTTTGATAAGCGATGGGGATCTTGGGGTTTTATTGTAAAAATACTGCGTTATTGCAAGAAAGAAAAACCAGAATTTGGCTCAGATTCTACATTGAAAGCTGAAGGAGACAATTTTGTTTATAATTTGTCTAATCTAATATATATAATCATTATCACTTTTCTCGAAAACTGTTTATCATTAATAAACATTTATACAACTGAAATGTGAAGGTCATTAAAATTTAAACCAAAGCGACAGTGTCAGAACTGTTACGGTATGAGTACTCCACACTTACCAGTCGTCAACGATGGACTCTGTTTTGACGACAGAAGCGGATTATTTTAACTACTCTTATATACTTGAACAAGTCAGTGGAGAATGTGCAGATTTGCTTCATTAGTCTATCGGAAATTGTAATAATTCCTCTTGAAAAATATCTTAATACATCCTCAGGGGAATCCGCAGATATTTCTTCACATTCTGCCAGCGACACATGTTGGCATGAAACTGAACCGTGTTGACCAAGGATAAGGAGTCAATATATCTCCTGTTTCTTCACGATATATAGAAACATGCGCGAGAATCAAATCAACGCTCCCAATAGGCGCATACAGGAGAGCGTAACTAGGTGCACGTGCCAGTTTGTACAGCTGTCAGTTCTCCCGTCCCTTGACGCAATCAGCAAAACAATATAACACACGTTAATTGACAGATTTTATTAAATTCTATATATAAATACCGTGCCATGTGAGGTCATGTCGTCTTCTCACTCCCTAACAATACAATCATTGTGGACATAATGTGTAGCGTAGTGCAATAGTCACAATAGTAGCGTCTCTGCCAGGTATAGGAGTTGAGTGTCGCCACAGATCGTGCTAGATTTCAGGGTCTCGCATAGATGTCAGTGACGTTTCAGGTCTTTCATATGGTAGGACATGTCGACTCGTAAACAGCTGCCAGCATTTCGAAAGAGTGAAGTGTCTTCGTTTTCAGAGTCAAGCAGATTATGGCTTGAGCCTGAAGATGAAGGAAATATGTTCCTTTGACACATCGGTGACTATTTACAAATCCAAAAGGCGTAATATCCCAGCGGACATGAGCATGCACAACGGATCTTTGTATTATAATGGTCTTTGCCACTGGCCTTTAAATAGCCTTCGAAAACTTTAACCTTTTAAAGCCTAGCGGTAACTTTACGTACCGCCAGGTTTAACATTAAAAAATTCTACGTGGTGCCCACATTGCGTTTATGTGTTTTGTACGGATCTCAGAACAAACAGCAACTTTTGCCTTATAAAACATTAAGAGATTGGTTTTTATAACCGAAGTGGAGAGTGTTTACAGCGCGGTACGCACTGAGTCCTTATATAAAACAGACACGCTTCGTCTTTAAAGGGTTAATATCTGTGAAACATAACGTAACCCATATATGGTGCAGTAGGTTGATTATCCAGTATTTTATCCAACAAATTGCACAATCAATGATAGCTCATTAATCGTCATTTATGTTCCTCCTACATGTTTCGACTTCTACAAGATCATCGTCACGGAGGTATATACAAAGGCTTACAAGTACAGTATGTACTGTCAAAGATGTGCGTGATTTAGAGTTAAAATAAAATATTTTTATTTAAATTAACTAAAAATGTTTAAATATAAATCAAACAAATACTTACTTTATTTATATTACAGGCCCTAAATATGCTGTATAACCTAACAAATCAACACAGTCTCAGGGTCATTACGAAAGAAAACAATAACCAGTAAAGTAAGAGATATATATAGACACATATTTCTGCGCTTACAGTTATGTCCGTTTGGTGACAAATACTAACAAAACATATTAATCAGGAGCAATTATCAAGGCTGCTAAATGAGAGCGCGTGGCTGCCTACCAAAGAGAAATGCAGACACATGGCACCAAGCTGTTGGTGCGGGTTCCCAAACACGGTGAAACTCACACGTACTAAAAGTCTCATTGTTTTGACGTGAGACTTACAAATGGAGCTGTTGTAAATATAAACAGGTAATACTGGCCTAGGAAGCATTACAGTATTTTCAGTAACGTCAGGTATAAATTACAGCTTAAGAGAAAAGGTGAAAAGAAACAGAAAAATCATAAGGTATATTGTTAGGGATGTTAATCATTAAAACCACGGTGGGTACTATAAGCAACACCTTCCTTAACCTTATAAAGCCTAGCGGTAAATTTACATACGACCAGGTTTTAACATTAAAAAATTCTACATGGCGCCCACATTGCGTTTATGTGTTTTGTGTGGATCGCAGAACAAAGAGCAACATTTGCCTTATAAAACATTAAGAGACTGGTTTTTATAACCGAAGTGGAGAGTGTTTACAGCGCGGTAGGCACCGAGTCCTTATATAAAACAGATAGGCTTCCTCTTTAAAGGGTTAAAGTTCAAAATTCTGAAATTTTGATACACTGTCTGTGTATGGATTATGCAAGATTCGTAGAGTAGAATGAAATATCACAAACAAGCTGGTCCTTAAGAAGATGTGTTTTTGTGGGTTTTGAAATGAAATTTCAATACTTAGGCAAAGTTAAGGATTAAGAACACGAAATAAATAGAAATAATTTGAACAGGACAACCAGCAAAGACGAAGTAACAAACACGTGCTGCAAGGATGCACAAAATCCCGGGTGACTTAATTTTATATAGTGGCACCCAATATTTTTGGGTCCTTAGTTTGGAACTGGCTTCATGTTTCCCTCTTGGTACGTAGAATTCTGACATGGTTCCCAGATTTTTTAAACTTATGTACATTCCAGACGTACTGCATTGCCAATCGTCGTGGGAAATACGACAACATAACACACTACGTAGGGATACGCACTATTCCTTCCTTATTCTCAAAATGTTCTCTCATACATTACACAGAATCATGAGTGTTCCAACTTGTACAGACCGTATTAATTTCCGGGCGCTCGCAGGACTGTGGTGCCTCATCTTGCAGTGTTAGCACTGTAAGGGCAGACAGCGATTGCTGTTGGTTGCAGAAACTGTTCTATGCGAAGCACGTAAAATAACTGAAAGACTCAATATATATCACGTGACAATATAATTTTGTATTCGACCAAATACAGCAGAACCCGGTTAAACGACACCGGTTTATACGACACCTCGCCTATACAGTCAGATATTCTGTGGTACCTATTAATTCCTCACTGTTAACCATAACGCTATACTCCTCAGTTATAACAACACTCGTTTATAACGACACAAAATATTCAGTCCCTTTCATGACGTTATAACCGAGTTCGACTTTACATCTGAATATGTTTATACGAATTACCCTTTCAATGACCCTGGGGTTTAGATAACAACTACTTCCCTGGATATATTTTTTAAATTTGTAATACCTTCAAATGCATTTATGGCCTATGGTACACCAAGGCTGGCAGCACATGTGGAATGAAGGGCCGGTAAATTGCGCAGAGGTGGGCATTGAAAGTTTAGATAAGAGTTGCAAGTTTCAGTGAAACAGTAAAGGAAAACTGTCCAAAATTAATTTCGTCACATGCTCAACTGCACATTCTAATACCAAATTTCGTCTATATCTGTCGAGAAATTCCGAACATGCAACACACTGACGTACAGAAATAAACTGACCACTAAGCCTATGCTTTAATTTCACGGGTGTAGTGAAAAAAAACACAACACCGAGTTGAGAAGTACTTTGAAGAATTCAGGCCCCTGAAGATGATATCGCTCACAATACAGGACATACGGTTTGAAGAATTCGGGCACCTGAAGATGACATCGCTCACAATACAGGACATACGATTTGAAGAATTCGGGCACCTGAATATGACATTGCTCACAATATAGGACATACACTCTGAATCATTCAGGCACCTGAAGATGACGTCGCTCACAATACAGGACATACACTCTGAATCATTTAGGCACCTGAATACGGCGTCGCTCACAATACAGGACATACGCTATGAAGAATTCAGGCACCTGAAGGTGACACCGCTGACAATACAGGATACACACTCTGAATCATTCAGGCATCTGAAGATGACATCTCTCAGAATGCCAGTGAGGGCGAAAAACGCACACTGCAACCACTGACAGCGATTTCCATGTTTTGGACGGTGTCGGTGTGCGGATATAAAACTCATTATGTGGGCAGGCTTTCGTATGGCTCTAATTCTGTGGTATTCTTCACAAGCTCAGAATACAGTATACACATTCAGCTTTGGACTTCCGTCGTAATTGAATGCCTGCTGCGGGTTTTCCCACCAATTCAATAAAGAGACGCCCTGGCTTTTAATACTGATCACATGAACTGTATACATATAAAATTCGATTTCACGTGATATCGTGTCTGCCAAACTACATTCACGGAAACAAATTCACACTCACGACAAATGTCAAACGAAGGCGACAGCAATATTACATTAGGCCACGCTTTATCTAAATTTCTTACCACGCACGCCCAGGTTCAATCCCTCCATAAGCGACATGGAAGTTCCCATAAAAAAGAGGCCGTGGGGTAGGTTTCCCCTGTATAATTATAACTTCTGTGTTCCACTAAGAAATATCACTTCATCAGTCTTCCATATCTTCTATCATAACGGGCTGGCACAATAAGAGAATATGAGGCCGAAGAACAAAGTGACTTGAGCGTCTCCCCCTCCCCACGACTACTGAAAAAATATGCAAGAAACACGCCAATTAAAATTATCTTCAATATTTCATCGCCACACATATAGGAGCATTCCTCGTCTTACACTGTATGTTATGGATATAACCACTGAACATGCATATGTCACTGTAGGTGCTTAAGTTCATAAAGGTGTTACTAGTAAGGCGCATGGTGTTTAGTGACAGAATTTTCTAATAGATAATACGTTCCAGAAGACAATTAGCACTCCTGAAAGGCTCAATCATTAAATAAATACAAAAAAATCTTCTAAACGTTTTCAATATTGTCGCAATATGAACTTATCTAATAAATTTCTCAGTAGGATTTTCTATTGCGAACGTAAGATAAGTAAAACTGATGGAATACAACGTGTAGAAAATTTCCACAGAAATGTATGGTGGAAGCACTGCGTATTAAGTTAAGCAAAGGTCGTATATTTTTTATCATTGTTGTTTCACGACCTCTACTTCCAATTAATTCGAAAAATATTGACCAAAACATTCTGAATTATTTTTTTTAGTCCAAGGATTAAAATTTTGCACATAAACAGGAATGTAAATAAAAATCAAACGAACAACTATTTGTTTAATATTTCGAATTTGCGCCCCCCCCCCCCCCGGGTTGAATGAAGTTCTAGCGGAGTGCAAAGAAGTATGAAATTATAACATAACGGTCCCGTTTTGAATATCGTATTTTTAAATATTTTCAAAGCTTTGCCTTATTTGTAGCACATAATATATAAATCACTATTTAACACACACACCACCCAATAAAAAAAGAACGTTTTTAAGCCAGATAAATACAGTCGGATATGCACATGGTGGTACATAAAACATTGCCGCTTCATTGCAAATTATAATATGCTACCAAAACATGTGCGATGCAAATATCTTGTTCAATCGGAACAAGACTGTAACACAAACATGCAAGTTTCCAGAAGATGATTTGTGCATGTATTAAAAACACAACACTGACACGTGAGCTCCAGCTTCATTCTTACCGCACTTTATCAACATTTCTTATCAAAAGCATAGGGATAAATCCTGCATGTTTAGCAATCTGAAATTGTACACACTCCTTCCGTACCGCGCAGTAAACACACTCCGTCACGGTTATAAAAACCAGTCAGTTAATGCTGTGTAGGGAAATAATCGTTGTTTGTTCTGAGATCCACACAAAACACATAAATACACTGTGTGGGCAGAACGTAGAATTGTTTAAAGACTCAGTCCGTACCGCGCTGTAAACACTCTCCATCTCGGTTATAAAAACCAGTCAGTTAATGCTGTATAGGGAAATAATCGCTGTTTGTTCTGAGATCCACACAAAACGCATAAACACACTGTGTGGGCAGAACGTAGGATTGTTTAAAGACCCAGTCCGTACCGCGCTGTAAACACTCTCCATCTCGGTTATAAAAACCAGCCAGTTAATGCTGTATAGGGAAATAATCGTTGTTTGTTCTGAGATCCACACAAAACGCATAAATACACTGTGTGGGCAGAACGTAGGATTGTTTAAAGACCCAGTCCGTACCGCGCAGTAAACACACTCCGTCTCGGTTATAAAAACCAGTCAGTTAATGCTGTATAGGGAAATAATCGCTGTTTGTTCTGAGATCCACACAAAACACATAAACACACTGTGTGGGCAGAACGTAGAATTTTTTAATGTTAAAACTAATGTTAAACAAAGTAACCACCGGGACTGAGATGGTTAATCAGTCCAATAAAACCAAACCCACTGGAGTTGAAATGAACAGTCAGATGTAGAGTATGATTTAGAAGACCTGAAAGAGAAAGAAGAAGAAGAAGAAGAAGAAGAGGAGGAGGAGGAGGAGGAGAAATTATTGGAAGGGTGGTAGGTAGGAAAATATTACGAAGCCAAACCAACTGTTAATGCTTAAACACAGATGAAACTGAAACTAATAACTGTAATAAAGTTGTCTGGTTGTCACAGCAGTACTTGCAGTAGTAACTACACCTTTTACGGCACGATAAGTAAACATGTGACTTACATAAGAACTAAACTGCTAGTGGCGTGAACAGTTTGTGATGCAGTAAATCACTTTGCATTTGACATAAGAAAGGGATTTACCTTCTGCAATCTCACACGACTAATTTTGCCTCAGCTTCACTAGGAAACACTTGCGTAGTTTTGATCACTAATTACTTTGATTTGAGAGCAGTCTGAAAAGAAATATGGCTATTAGATTTGCCACACCTGCTACAACAGTAGCGCGGCAGGTGCAGGGCGCCGGAACTAATAAATATGTCCCCTTCGCCTCCACAACACGTGCTATGGACGGCGATCTATGTCACGTTACTAATCATTTCAATAATATCAGCCCACGAAGAAGTAAGTGTAACACATGAAACTCACCTAAATAACATGCATAAAGTTATTATACTGAATGGATGACGTAGTTTGGGGAATTCGAGTGGTTGCACACACAACCCTGAGATTCTGTAGAACACGAGGTCATGATCTGCTAACATTTTGCCACAGCAAAGGCACTCCAAGTAAAGGGGTAAGGCATGACACGTGGCTTATTACCTTTGTTCGATTCTAAACAAGAGCGTGCTATTGCGATAGCAGGAAAGTCAGGTTTACTGCAAAATCCACACACCTTCAGTTCATTAGGTGCCAGAATTTCCTTGCCGGAAGTAAAGATGTCCGAAACGTGAAGCTGTCTACGTGCATTTACACAGTGCCAACCTTGAGTTTCACTTTATTGCTTGACTAATACATTACCCCTTTAAAGACGAAGCATATCTGTTTTAATATAAGGACTCAGTGCGTACCGCGCTGTAAACACTCTCCACTTCGGTTATAAGAACCAGTCTCTTAATGTTTTATAAGGCAAAAGTTGCTGTTTGTTCTGAGATCCGTACAAAACACATAAACGCAATGTGGGCACCACGTAGAATTTTCTAATGTTAAACCTGGTGGTATGTAAAGTTACCGCTAGGCTTTAAAAGGTTAAGACGGCATGTTCGCAGACTAATAAAGAACTTTAAATAATCATAATAGTAATTTGTATGTATGTATGTATACTTCATGTATATAACCTGAAAAAACCGTCTGACATAACGCCGCCATTTCGCTGAGTCGCCGTGTTTGTAACTGAGATTTCGTGGCGAATTCAGAGTCGTAACTCGAAATAATGCAGGTAAGGTAACCGGAGGGGTATGCTGTCTGTTCTTGTATTTTATTTGTAAGTGTTGGTCCCACTGTTGGGTGATACCGTGCCCTACTGGGCTGCTCTAAAGACGCGTCACTTCTCAGCCTTCAAAATGAAGTCTCTAAAAGCAGGCCTGGACAGGACCTAAAGGTTCCAGGAGGACGAGGCTCCCAGATTTCAAGACAATCGGCACATGAAGGCGGTAAGGTTGTCAGCCCTACGCACCGGCCGCCTTCATCCCCCCAGGAAACATTCCTGGTACTCATTTCTGTTACAGGTTGAGTCGACCCCAGGGTCATAGTGCGGCCGGATGGATTAGGTCAATGAAAAACCCTAATGGCATCATCGGGAATCGAGCCCGCCACCTTCCGTTTTGCAGTGCACTGCCTCGACCAACTGCGCCACTGCGTGCCCCCGAAGTCACTAAACAGGGCCCTTAAATTCAATATTTAGAGCTTTGGGCCCCAAAACAATGGGAAATGTCACGTTCGTAGTCGTGTGTCCCTCAAGATTTTTACATATTTCCAAAAGGTTTTATGTGTATTGTTACCTACATTTGCACTTACCTGGTTCTAAATTCCTCATTGATATTTGTCTGCTTCTAGCACCTTCATTCACATCTGTCTGTCTCTAATATCTTCATTCGTGTTTGTCCCTTTCTAGTGTCTGCATTCACGTTACTTCAGCAACACGTCTTATGAAACTTATCTCATAAAGCTTAAGTTTGTTTTTAAAACTTTTTTATTTAACAGAGTTCCAAGCTCTTTTTAAACCAGTACCATGCGGATGTTTGATTTTCATTTTTCAGAGTATATGGGAACAGATGGGCGGGCGAGTTCCATTTTGCTCGTCACCTAACCTCAGGATCAAGCAACTCTTATCAACTTTCGTTTGCAGTAGAAGTGTCAGCGTTACCAACACGAGAACAAGCCGACAGGAAGTTAAGATATTCTGAGGCGCCCTCTTTCGACTTGTAAACTTAAAATCCTTCCAAGTTACCTTCTCATAATATTGTGCCATTTCTTGTTGTTTTGTTTTTGGAATTTTTTTGTATATACAGAGGAAAATAACTACAGAGATACAGACAAAGCTTACGTAGAAAGCTAAAGACTGGTAATTTGTCGTTAGGCTTACTAGTTGTCAGAAGCTGATAGTATTTACGAACAGGAATAGAAGATGCCAGCTGTGGTACGTAATTTATAATAGATATCACACTGTCAACTTTTCCTCCCTCTGCTATAAAAATGTAGTGGTCAGTACAGACATTTTCAGTTATGTTGAGGTTAAGTACTTTTTAATCAGTTCGCCTTAACAACCAGAATGCACTGCACATGTACATAAACTGCACTGGGGTTTTGTTCTCCAAGTTGAATAACAATGTTTTATAATCACAAAAATTTCTTTAAAATTTCATAAGTGTAACATTTTGGCTGGATCGTACGGAAAAAAATTAAATCAAGTGTACAACTAACAAACTGAAGTATTTAAGCTGGAAACGTAAAGAAATAAGGAAAAATAATTTACTTAGAAACGTTATTGTTCAATTCTAATTACATACTTTACCTACACATAGTTTACCATATATTACGTTTCCATATGTCATATCTTAAACACCTCAACGGAAATGGCTACTTGGAAGATGGGAAAATCACATTACTATAAATGTGACCTACAGTACACTGAACGACTGGGAAGACCTTTCGTTCACGAGATTTTGATGTCTCGAGTAAGATCCTACCTGCAGCGTGACATTGCACTTCTAGATTAGATTAGTGACTACCAGTTATTCCGACAATAATCTGCATTGTAGAACAAGCCTTTAGTTAGTAGTTACCTCATCATTTATTCTGCTTGTTTTTTCCCCATAATTTCTCTGACAGCAGGACGAAGTATGTATGTAAATTCCTCAGTCAACTGGTCTGTCTTACTTAACCTTTTAAAGCCTAGCGGTAACTTTACATACTACCAGGTTTAACATTAAAAAATTCTACGTGGTGCCCACATTGCATTTATGTGTTTTTGTACGGATCTCAGAACAAACAGCAACTTTTGCCTTATAAAACATTAAGAGACTGGTTTTTATAACCGAAGTGGAGAGTGTTTACAGCGCGGTACGCACTGAGTCCTTATATAAAACAGATATGCTTCGTCTTTAAAGAGGTTAAAGAGCAACACGGACCTAACATTTTACAGTTCCTTGTACTTCCTCTGATTTAAAAAGCTGGACGGCACGAAGCAAGGACCGGTCAACTAAGAACCAGTTCCATGACAACAAACATCGCAACATCTCTCCACCCACGACCACACTAAACATGTCTAAAATACAAACTGCATCACATTTGAAGTTTATCATTGGTCGTAGTCTAAATGTGTAGAGGGGACATGGGCAATAACTTGATTCAACGTTTCAAAAAACGATTCTGTACCATATGGGTTTAGTTTCCAACCAACCCACGTCCGGGATACCGTCATCCATTTCCCCACAAATGCAGCATAGCCGAACTGTCATGTGTTATTAGTATTTTGTATACATTACTGAACAGACCGAAACACTGCCCCCCCCCCTGGACTACTGGCATTTTAATCGGTTGAACGTGACGTAAGAAAATGTATTTATAAGAACTTTATGCTCACGTTATTGTTCCTACAATTTCCTATACGAATGAAACACAGATATCGCCAATACGATTAGAGTTTTAACATAGGGTATTTTTGTTTTAAAAAATTACTGAATTTACCTTTTTCGAGGGGAGTTCATAACCGAAACCTACACTTAATGATTTTAGAAATATTCCGCATGGATATTTGTCTAAGGAACAACAAGTTTCTAGACAATATGATGAAAAACTGCAGGCCTGGATGTCGGTGACGTCGGTGCTGTTCTTATGAATTTTATGGAATACCACGTCGTGTTAAAAAGCCTATCTTGTTACAGAAGTAACAAGCGACATGTCGCACACTCTGTTACCTTCAGTACTGGGCTCCATGAGGGAAGTTAAGGGGGTGTTACAGTTGCTTGCGGAATGGTTTTTGGCGAGTTTATTAATAATTTCAAAGGTGCAGAAAAGATAATGGCGGTGTGTGTGTGTGTGTGTGTGTGTGTGCGTGGTTGCAGAGTCAATAGGAACTTCGGAAACATCGTTACAAGAATTGCGTGCGGAAGAAAATTATCGTATTTCACGCCTAAAAAAAAGCATTTTTCCCCGAAGAAAGTCGCCAGAAATCACTCTGAGACTGGACACCGAAGGCCAAAAGGTTACTAAATCCACAAAAAAAACTTTCCTAACTATAGGGTGCGCCTTATGAGGCGAGAAATACGATAATGTTTAAAAATCAAAAATTCTACGAATAGGTAAATTAAATTAGATTAAGTTACATTAAAATATATGCAATATAATGATCTGCACTTCAGAAAGGAATTGCCGTACCCAAATGAACACAGCACTCCAGCTGTATATGAGTCTCCCTTGAGTGAAGCAGAGAACTTGAAGAAATCTCAAAACAGCAGTCCAAGAGAGTCAAACAGTGGAAGCAAAAAGTAATCTTATTTCACTTATTTTCACTGAAGGTGGAAGCTCGACTTTTCTTCCAAACTTCGGGCAATATTAACCCAAAATACCATAGAAACATGCCAGAGGAAATGAATTATCATATAACAGAGAGTTACTTTCACTTAAAGGCTGTTCGCCCAAGCACACAAAATAAAAATTAGCGTGTTTGCTAGAATGTAGAATAAACTGTCACTCCCGGAAGCCCGCCGCTCAGCGAAGACCCAAAGCTTGAACACAGCGCCACTGCTAATATTCGAAGAAAGCACAGAATATCTTCCTTTCCAGAAATTGCAGTGCAAATTTTTGTACAAGGGCACGCTAACCGTCCGCAATAATTGTAAATACTAAACTCAGCCTCTCGTTACAGAGGAAAGGAAGACGGTGCCCGTCTGAACGCCTTCACCTTAAATCCGGCATCGTATGCAGCGCGAGCATGCAACCCGCATGACATCCACAAGACGACATTAAGCAGAGGTCCGGTCGGTATCCAGACAGGCAGAACCTTCCTTCTCTAGAAACAACAACAGCCACACACCAGCATCCCCATTCAAGTACCGCCACCTTGCTATAACTGCTCGACACCGAAGTTGACCCAAGTAATGCAGAACATAACAAGATACTGTCTTGTTTTTGGAGGTCCCTTAGTTTAAATAATTCTGATATCTCACGAAAGAAGGTTCAAATCTAAGCACGTTAGAAGCCTAACTTCTAAGGGTTCAAGAGATTAAAACACTAAATGTGTCGAAATTGGAACTGGGAAACGCATTCTGTTACGATTTATGCCTACGCATAATCTAGTTCATAGAGGCAGAGCTTGTAAACGTTGAGATCTCGAATACAGAATATTACAAAATACAGCCCCTTTTGTATTCTTGACATACTTTAGCATGTAAAGTTTGAGATCTCAAACCCGAATTTTTCTCCAGTGGCGCAGTGGCCCCCAGTGGGGCCAGGGCCTCCTCGTTATCGAGGCTTCACGATCACACTCAGACACACACCACAGTCAGTAGGACTCCTCTGGACGAGTGATCAGCCCGACGCAGAGACCTCTACCTGACAAGAAAAACACTCACAACAGACAGACATCCATGCCTCCGGCGGGATTCGACCCCGCAATCCCAGCAAGCGAGCTCCCGCAGACCCACGCCTTAGACCGCTCAACACCAGAATCGGCCAAAACAGAAATGGCGTTGTGAAATATACATCCCTTTTTATTCTTGTAACTGGGCCTGATGATGGCTAATCATATAACATTTCTCTTACAAAATTCAGTGAGTGCTGTGTTCACTGATTGCTATCTTCATGTGTACTTAACCTTTTAAAGCCTAGCGGTAACTTTACGTACCGCCAGGTTTAACATTAAAAAATTCTACGTGGTGCCCACACAGTGTATTTATGCGTTTTGTGTGGATCTCAGAACAAACAGTGATTATTTCCCTATACAGCATTAACTGACTGGTTTTTATAACCGAAGTGGAGAATGTTTACTGCGAGGTACGCACTGAGTCCTTAAATAAAACAGATTACGTTCCGTCTTTAAAGTGTTAATACCGCAAAAGGGATGTACAAATTTAAAGTAAATTTACAGAATTACTGAGAGGAACTCAAACTTCAAAGTGTTACTCGGCTTTCAGTATCGACAATCAGAAAACATTTAACTCGAGTTTTGCGATCGTTAGTACCATGAACCGTCAGGAAATATCTCCTAAAACACATTCCACAGACACCAATTTGTATCCATAAAACTTGAGTAAAAGTGTCATTACCAGTATTTCTGCTGGTGCAGCGGAAACTCTCTTAATTTTTAAGCTGTAACACTGGTTTCCTTACACGTTACAGGCATATTTCTCTCGTGATAATATATTGTACAATATACGTCAATCACCAAACCCAGAAATGTCTAATAAAATCAAAACTTATATTTCCAATAAATTCAAACAGATAAAATATTTCTCACTGTTAAGGTATGTCTCCAAGCATCTATGTCCAAAATGAATCGCACAGTAGCATGCACTGAGCCTCACGTGAATCCACGCAGTATGACATGTGTTGCTGAGTGTTGTGAGAAGGCCATAGCTCCTGCCCGACAAAAAAAAACCTTCAAGAATTCTAGCAAATATATTCGCATATGTTGCCAGTAACTGCTGACACGTGTAACACGTCCAGATGTGCTGCACTACAGAAGTGCTTTAATATAACCGTTACAGTGTGAGAGCTATCCGATATCGAAGGAGCTGACACAGCGTCGTTTAATAACAAATACGTACATGTTTATATATATGGATATATGTGTGTGTATATATATATGTGTGTATATATATATGTGTATATATATATATGTGTATATATAGCCAAACAATACGTACAAATTCCAAACTAAACAATTAAAAATCGTCCAAATAACAAAGGCGTTTGATATAGTGCCATTTACTACCTCTCATATGCTACACGCCAATGCACGGTACTCCAATTAACGAACATGTTTTAAACAGTGTAGAGGCAGGGATAGCGTAGACGGTGTAGAAACTCGCTGCGGGCTAGATAGTCCGGGGTTCAAACGCTGGTGATGGTAAGAGATTTCCTCTTCGCCACAACCATCTAGACCCGCCCTGGGGCCTACCCAGCATCCTGTAAAAATGTTTATACCGGGTCTGTACGCCGGGTGATAAGCGGCCAGGGCGTGGCGTTGATCACCCACCCCCAACTTAGCTCCAAATTTAGTCATGGATAAATCTACCCCTCTGCTTCAGCTCCTGTCTCCTCCATTGCCATGGTATGAGTTGACCTTTACCTTCACCTTTTGTATAATGCCATTTATGACTTATTATAGGCTACACGCTAAGGGACGGTAGTCCAATAACCAATACGTGGCTAGAATAGCGACACGATATAATATCTAACATCAATTCAGACAACGGGACAATAATATATTCTAGTAAGAGCAAAGTGTGAGGAGTGATGCTGCATATTAGGCGCAACTAATGCCACACAGTCAGCCTTATTTTCATTACAGGCACACACAACCCTCCTGCAAATCTCCTACTAATAGGCACAGTACCATGGAATAAACGACACCATGCAGCAAATATTTTGTAAAACCGTTCCGTTTAAAAACAAAAGTCTTCTTTTCTATACACTTAGTTTTCTGGAACCTCTTTTATATGTCTATGTTAGCTTGCAATACTTAACAGTCCCCTTCACCTCCCATCATTACAAATCCGGACTCATCACGCCTATTTCGAAATAGAGTCGAACTCGGTTATAACGTCACGAAAGGGACTGAATATTTTGTGTCGTTATAAACGAGTCTTGTTATAACCGAGAAGTGTAACGTTATGGTTAACAGTGAGGAATTAATTGGTACCACAGAATATGTGACGCTATAGAATAGGTGTTACGTAAGCCGATGTCGTTATAACCGGGTTCGACTGTATTTACCTCACATTGCCTTATTCAGGAACATAAAGGACCTTGCAAATGTGACATTTTATAGACTACAACATAAAACGTAAGGTAATGAATTCCCGACCCTACGTCATTGCTTCTTACTACACACGAAGCAACGCTTGTAGAAAGGTGAGGAATACAAAGTTTGTGCTCAATTTTTAGTTTAATTCCCTTTCCATTGTACCCCCTATGCCGGGATCAGACAACGTCTGCCTACAACGAGGGTCCTCTTACGCCAAAGTCCATCGCCGGATGAGAGATGAACGTGGAGCATTGGTAGAAAAGCAAGGCAGGGCAAAACCAAAGTATCTGGGCGGAAACCTCTCCCAGTGCTGCTCTAAGTATCTAACCAAATAACTCACTCCCCATAGCAAATTTCCCCATAAGAAGTTACCATCCTCAGCGTTCCATGTAATCCTGCGTACGTTCTTTAACCCGACGTTTCATTATCGTGTTCGCAACAGCCCTACAACTGTCTCTCTACTGAGCCACATCAATCCAGTCCATGCCTTCCCATTCTCTTCCTTTAACAGTCATTTTAATATTATCCTCCCATCTACACACAGATCTTCCATGTGGCTTCTTTCCTTCTAGTTTCCCCACCAAAACCTGTACACCTCTCCCTTATGACCTATAAGCGCCACATGCCCCGCCCACGTCCCATTGTCATTCCATCCACACAAATAGCACGTAGCGTGCCCTGGGAGCAAACCTGCCCTTCCGCCGTAAGAAATCGGCAAAACAGCGTCGCGTGGTAAGCCATAGCCAGCTAGAATGTGAGCTCATCGTACTGTCTACGTTTGTCTGTGTCACAGTGTGTTTTCCCTTAATTTCTAAACCGATTTTCCCATTTGCTTGTGTCCCCTTAATTTCTGAAACTATTTTCCGATTTCCTTGTGTCCCCTTAATTTCTGAAACGATTTTCCCATTTCCTTGTGTCTCCTTAATTTCTTAACCAATTTTCCCGTTTCCTTGTGTCCCCTTAATTTCTGAAACGATTTTCCAGCTTCCTTGTGTCCACTTAATTTCTGAACGGATTTTCCCATTTTCTTGTGCCCCCTTAATTTCAGAAACGATTTTCCGATTTCCTTGTATCCCCTTAATTACTGAACTTATTTTCCGGTTTCCTTGTGTCTCCTTACTTTGTCAACCGATTTTCCCATTTCCTTGGGGTTCCTTATTTCTTGAAATGATTTTCCGTTTTCCTTGTGTCCACTTAATTTCTGAGCCGATTTTTCCTATTTCATGTGTCCCCTTAATTTCTAGACCGATTTTACCATTTCCCTGTCTCCCCATAATTTCTGAACCGATTTTCCGGTTTCCTTGTGTCCACTTAATTTCTGAACCGATTTTCCCGTTTCAACGAAATTTGGCTTCAACGATAACCAGTCCTCCTAAAATTGGTAACAGCAATATTATAGAAGCACGGAAGTATGAGATGGGAGCGACATTTCATGTATTGCCCTGCCTCGCACGTAAAGAACGACGGGTGGGCAAAGCGATTCCAGTGGGTTTCAAAGGTCCACACGAATTTCGTTGTACTCCTTCCCATTTTGTCTCTTTCCCTACAGCAGGCCTAAGATATAAAACGCTTGCCAGCACGTCCCGTAGCCAAGGCTGTAAGAAAGATATGTATGCACTGCGGTATGGTATTTATTTGCCTGAAAATCGTATCATCTTATACTACCTTATTTTAATTATGCAAATATATTTATTCTTTTAAACGTAGCGACAGTCTGTTTCCTGAAGTCTTTGAGACAATGGCGAGGGAAGAATCAATACCCCGGATGAAGAGTGGGCACTTTAGCCTCTGTGCAATGTCTGTAATCCTTCCACCTTAGAGCACACATGTCGCCCTTATACATATATATATATATATATATATAGAAACGTAAAAATGCAAACCGTCCTACGCTTCGACCAGCCTGTGGTGTAAACACCTGCTGGCCTAGACACAGTGTTCGCCTGCGCGCATTTGGCAAGCACTGTAAAGTTACGAGAATCAGCGAATTATAGTCACATTAGAATTTAAAATAAAACCCTGTGAACTGAATTACGCCATCAAATAATACAACGTGTCGAGTGAAAGTTCTTACTAGCCTACAGTTTTTAACACATTCTGTATCTTATATATATATATATATATACACACACACACACACACACACATACACACATATATATATATGTAGGTACAGTTTCTTCATATATATATATATATATGAAGAAACTGTACTTACTTAATCGACAGTATGTTATGGTATTGACATTTGCGTGTGTTTATAACCAAAAATTTTAAGTCAAACTAAACCATCAAATACACTACGTCTAAGGAAAACCGCCATTAGAAGCAAATCCCTAAACGAACTACGATAAATGCTATGTTACCTACTTTAAGTATTGCGCCAGTACATGAGTGACTGGGCTTGAAACCAACCGCCAATCGGCGCATGGCGTAACTTCAAACATTCCACAGTTAATTAACATAAAGGCTCCATAATCCCACACAATATCAATTCGAATTTTGTAAAGTGAAATGTAAGTCCCACGCAAGCGGTACCACACTTGGTTTAGGCACTGCGCTACAAGTCGGAAGGTTACGGGTTTGATTCACGATAGTGTCATTGGAATTTTTCATTGACTTAATTTTTCCGGCCGCACTATGGCCCTGGGGTCGACTCAGCCTCTAACAGAAATGAGTACCAGGAATATTTCCTGGAGGCTAAAGGCGGCCGGTGCGTAGGGCTGACATCATTACCACCTTCATGTGCCGATTGTCTGGATATCTGAGAGCCTCAACCTCCTGGAACCCTCACGGCCTGTTCAGGCACGTAACGGGCTGCTTTACCTTTAACCTTTTAAAGCCTGTCGGTAACTTTACGTACCACCAGGTTTAACATTAAAAAATTCTACGTGTTGCCCACATTGCGTTTATGTGTTTTGTACTTATCTGGGAACAATCCGCAACTTTTACCTTATAAAAATTAAGAGATTGGTTTTTATAACCGAAGTGGAGAGTGTTTACAGCGCGGTACGCACTGAGTCCTTATATAAAACACACGCTTCGTCTTTAAACGGTTAATTACCGAACAGGCGGGTGAGGCTAGACACTTTGTAAAAGAGACAATGTTTTACCCTCTCCGGTAATCGAACCACCCACTACCCATGCCATGGTATCCCATCTCCAGACAATCCTCACAAAAGCTACCATTTCCACCCAAATACCAGGCGACCGGGCAGAACATCTGTGACATTCAGTCGACTATGGAATTTTCGATGCTGAGGCGCCAAACAGTTCGTGTTCCTGCTCATCTTCAGTCCGCGAGACACGGCTCAAAAGCAAACCAGAGGGATCTGCTAGTCTGGTTGGCTTTTCAAACAATGTAGCTATTCAAATGTAACAAGCAAGCCGCTGTCTTCGTGACGGCGCGCTCTGCACAGTGTCAAACACCCCAAGAGTCCGGATACTTTGCAGACCTCTTCCAGTGGCGGGTGTGAAGAAAATTATTAAGGCAATGTGATCCCGAGCTACAAATACAGATAGCAGATGTAATGCGACATGTGATTGGTTCTTCTCACTTTTCCACTCCTCTCCCTTCCGGTTGTGAGACTAAAGTATAAATTCGCTGTTCAGTAACCGGAAGATCCTTGGTTCCTCTAAAACAACTCTGAGACGGTCCTTGGATTTTTTGGGGGGGAATTTTGTGAACCCACTCAGCTAAATTATATTAACCCACAGCCTTTGTTTTACAAGGCATAGTATAATGTTAGTGTGTCTATACCCCGAATCTGACGAAACTGTGACGACAGCTTTGTGTTTTGAATGCTCCAAAATCAACAATAACAATACGGCGGCAGTACGAATTTCGGAATTTCGAACAATATCATTCGTCCATTCATTCCGCCGCAGTCTGTCTTACGATAGGCCCATAGCCTCTTCCAAAGCGAGTTCTCCACAGAGTGTGATCTAGTGCTTCCTCTTCCAATTTCCAGTAACCTCCCTTTTCCTTAAGGTCATCCAGTAGCTGCTTACATCTTCTTCATCGTCTTCCCATCACCCCTATCCTTCCCTTCTATCTTTCCTTCAGTAACGTGCTTTAGAAGGAAGTTCCTACGCAAGATGTGATCAATCCATTTAGCCTTCCTTCCCTTTATTGTGTCTATGAGGTTCGTTTCGTCTTTGACTCTACGTAATACTTCTCCATTCTCAGACGACCGGCCCAGTTGATCATTTCAGCGCTACTTACTGTACAGTCCTGATGTCCTGAAATTTGGTGCAGAGAAATATCCTGCTTTGATATTCATATAGCTTGGAATAGGCTCGACAACCGAGGAATTGGGGTTCGCATCTCGGTAGGTGCAATTGATACCTCTCTTCTTCTCTATATTGCGTACACAGACCACCCAGCCTTATGTTCACCACATACCGGAGGTTTTGTACCGGGAGGTAATCTGGCCAGGGCGTCAAAGGGACCACTCACTTTCATCTAATGCCGAGATTAAGATTGAAAGGAGTTACGCCTCCATTCCACCATACTTTTATCGTACCGTAATACTTACTTAAGCGTAGGAAAACTTTGCACTATTCTCGAGGGCTGTAAATACCAGAACACTGGAGCTAAGCATATGAAATCTTATAAGGAGACATAAACATACAGACACGGTGTACACTTTGTAAGTGTTAACAGTGGTTGTTTGAAATTCTGAGGTTTTGTGTAACAAATTTGAGTTGGGGATGTGTGCTACTCGAAACTGCGCTCAGAATTGGATCACTAAATTGAATAAATATTAAAAGATGATTTACATAAACCCTTCAATAAATAATGTCCTGCCCCGGAATCTGGCTTCTGGGATAGAAGAACAAAAATAAATACATTCTCCTGGCCTCAGGAACGAATGCGTATTCTCATTCCCTGTCTAATGGCAAAACCCATTAAATTCAACATGTAAATATAATGAAGTGTTAGGTTACAACTCTCAGCGTGTTCTGCTGTGTTTATGGAACCCAGTTTCCCAGTAAACAAGTTTCCAGAATGTAGTGAATTTTCATTGAGAATTGACGATGTGTATGGCCCTCCAAACTTTCGCATATGCGAATTTTAACGAAAAGTGTGCAGGGTCCCCACTTCCCCACCGTACAGGACATCTCGGAGGGGATACTGAGTGGCTTCTAACCTGCATAACAATGCAAGTTAAAAGAATTCAGGGAAAAAATCGTGGAAAAACTTTAAGGATAACGTATTTTTTTATCTCCTACAGAAAATGTCCAGTACTTAGTGCGCAAACTAATATTCAGATTATTTCAACTACTTTCCATTTATTTCCTTTCAATAAAAATACGGCAGCCGATTCCAGTGGCAGTGCGATCTAAGGCATGGCCGCTCGCCTGCTGGGATTGCGGTTTCGAACTCCGACGGAGGCATGGATATCTGTCGGTTTCGATTGTTGTGTGTTGTCGAGCAGATATCCCCGCGACGTACCCGATCCCCCTTCCAGGGGGTCGTACAGAGTGTGTTTGTGTGTATATGGGTGTCAATGGGTGTGATTAAGTGACACAACAACCCTCTGCACCTAATTAACTAACTAACTAACTAACTAACTAACTAACTAACTAACTCCATGCAGCAGAGGCCTTCTTCACAATCTAACAGTTTCTCAGCTAGTCAAGAAATTCCCCGCATTTTATGGAACCAGAAGGTTCATTACCGCATTCACAAGAGCCCGCCACCTGTCCCTATTCTGAGCAACCCTCTACACCTACAGTGAGTACTGACAAACAGGTATAGTCTAAGAAAGAAAGAAAAACAAGAAAACTACAGCAGTCTCGGTGCAATAACAGAACAAACTTCTTAGTAATTTCGCAGAATTTGAGTATGAAAAGCAAGTGACATTGCTTGTGAGGCACTTAATTGCTTCTTCCTCTAAAAAATCAAACACTGATGACAGTATGTGCATCGAAAATGTAAATGGTCAAGTGATTGTTGTATAACGTGTTTTTGTATTCTCTCTGCCGTGGCGTCCGAATGATTCTAATTGGTTTTAAATTTCATCCCGGACATCAAAATGCAAAATATGTTTGTGGTGATGTAAACAAAAAAAAAGCATCAGTATTACCGCCATTGCTGAATCTATATTAGAGCCATTGGCTTGTTTCTCACGCGTTTGTTATTTTTTATTTGTTTAATTTTTAACTATATATTAATGCCTGTTCCATTCGAATATTAAAACAACGTGTTCCTCATTTGCTTTCAGTGCTCAGTGTAGTATATGTTTTTTTCTCGTTAGCCAAGAGCGTTCTCCTAACTAGCCATAAAAACAAACGAGAACATAACATCGCGGAAGGGAATATTTTGTATGAAATTATACAGCACATGAAGACGAGTGTGGGATATTTGATTACTAAACAATACGCCATATGGGAAGAGATTTCTACTTTAGAGCTCAAACTAGAGATGTTTGTTCTCTCCAGGATATTAACGATTGAAACCCATATTCATTTAATGGCCTTCTGAATCAATATTAATGGAAGGATACATTTTTCCGCGATTCCAAAGACAAATTAATTCAACGGTAGAAATGGACTGACAAGAGGCACGGATGAAAATCTGCCAATGATTCTAGTATATCATCAGCAAATTGACTTTCACATTACAGATATATTTTCTCTTACTTAGCGTAATGTTTGGTTTTGCAGTTCTGCCTCGTTATGAAAGTTACAAGTTTCGACAAACGAATCCACGATAATGACGTTCGTAATTTTTCCGGTTATTGAAAGCAAATATCTGAATCTTACTTGGGAATAAGTAAAACACGGTTGAGAAAAAATCAGTATCTGTGTAGGTTTGTTTCACCTCAACAAAGAACAAAATGTAAACGTGTTACAAGAACATAATTTTATGTACTATTTTATATATATGGAAACCCTAGTTCTAAGAGAAGAATGTAGACTGAGCAGGAAATGTTGAGTAAATTATTTCAGAATAAAAAATTGGAAGAATTTAGAGATGAAGAAAAATACATGACAGATTCATAATTTGTAGTCTTCAATAACACATTACTAAAGTGACGACATAATGGGCCGGGCATAGTAAAAAAAAATAATAAATATGCGAAGTGGGCAGAAAAGCACAAAATATAGAGATCTTCTGTGAGAACAAATGAGGGATAACACCGCAGATATTTCGTCTTTCTTCCACTGGGTCACTAAGTACAGCCTTACAAACAATTCGGCAACATCTCGGATTAATTTTGTCTATCCTTGTGTTGCCACCTAAAGCACAGTGTTTCCCCTACTTTTTGCGGCGGAGCACTTTTGATTTCGAAGAAACTCAACGGACATCTAGACCAATACAATACATATCGAACACAATACAACACAGAGCAATCGACATGAATTCCTTAGTCTGAAGTGACGTTTATTGTCAATCCCCTTTTTTTACCATAATTTCAGTAACTTCTTAGACCTACCTTCTTTGAACTACTAGTGTAGACGGATTTTCGTGAAAATATTTCACCAGCCCCATTGCAGTTCAACGAATCGCAGTAAAAGTACATTCGCTTTTCTCTTAATAATAAAATAACACTTGTTTAAGAATATTGTACAATTGTATATGGTATGTATAAAAGGTATCCGCAGGTAGAATCAGCAGTGGACATTGTGGTTAACTTAACAAAGTTGTGGCCAGCTAGACGAGCTTCGGGAATCGCATTTTATGAGGCAATTGGGGCCAGAGCCATGTCTTTATTCATCAAGTCAAACCTACGGCAGCAACACTGTTCACTGACTGAAAAAAAAAACGCAACTAGCGCCTTCTGTTACTTTTTACAAGCAACTGCCGCGAGCAGCAAAAGTGACAAGCGTCAACAGCGTCGTGGCTACCCTTAACCAAATCCGTGAACGTTACCTCGCCAGTCCATCCCCAGAGTCTAATTCGACACCCCGTTTATGATATTTGGCAGAATGTCGACAAATTTCTAGAACACAAGCACAGCCTTGCCTTCAGATTACTGTGGCTTACTTAGTAAGTCAAAATTCAATTTAACTGTTATCACTGACCCCTATTCAGAAGGCACCCAGTTCCATTCCAGGCGAAAGGTGGCTATCCTAATCATTGCTTTCTCTATTTCGTCCTTCCAGACAAACATCAATACAGTCACGTGGCTCAAACTACGTCACGCCTCTTCATTCACAAACTGTTCTTACCTTCACAATTTAAGAAATATGAATTTGAAAGTTAAATAACCAACGCATTTAATACATTGATGTTACCCAATATAGTAACTAGGCACACAGTTGTTTTCTTAAAAGGACACTTTATGTAGGACAGTGACAAGCCAAACAATTTTGTTTTGTAAGAGTTTATTTTGAAAGCAGTCTCAACTTTATTACGTTCCGTATTATACACAGCGTAAATGTGGTTTAGGATGTTTTTTGTTGTATTTTGCACAAAAAAAAGGGAGAGAGAGACACTATGACAGAGAGAGAGAGAGAGAAAAACCTCTCTTTTGAGGTGGGTGGTTAAAAGCTGTCACTAACAAACAAGGTCCCCTTTGAAAAGAGCCTGTAGGTGGTCAAGGCCTGCAGTAGAGCCTGGCTGGGGTTTGTGGCCAGTTGACCAGGACGCGGGGTCACAGGGAGGTGAAGAGGGTTTGATACACCCATGGGGACCCCCCACCTCCTCCTTGCCACCACCCCCAACATTCTGGTTTCATGTGGGAGCTACAGGTACAGTGCGTTTCCAATGAAATGCGCTAAAAACCACAAACTGGGCCCAAAACCACATGACAGTCCATGCGGCTCAGGTTCAGTTGGCAACAATTCCAAAACAGCTGACACTCGGCTAGCGAACGAACATCGTATATAGTGAACCTGCCACTGAGCAAAGAGCATGGAAGGGGAAATAGGTCAGCGACTTGGAGTCACGTAACGCTGCGCGTTGACACCTACGTGCTGTCAATCTATAGGCAGATATGGTTTGTACTGTGACACATAAGCACAGATATTCGGCTTGATTATTACTCAAAGTCTCTCTTTTCAAAAGATAGGGAAAGAAATGCTTGTTCTCCCGATGGTAAACTTTCAGTTTGATTACCATAAAATTCATATCCATGGGCTGATTTGCCTTACTTCCCTGCAATAATTCAGGAAAATTTCTCAGCTCCTTTGAGTCGATTTTCACAACACCAGCAATCAACAAATGTTCGTGGGTATCTCCTGTACAGAATTTCATCCATGGTGGGCGACAAATTAAGAAAATGTGGGCAAAGTTTCATTTACACCCCTAAGTAAAACATGTTCCTCACTGTGTCGATGTTTATATAACCCATAACACTTCAGCAATATTAACCCTTTAAAGACGGAACATATCTGTTTTATATAAGGACTCAGTGCGTACCGCGCTGTAAACTCTCTCCACTTCGGTTATGAAAACCAATCTCTTAATGTTTTATAAGGCAAAAGTTGCTGTTTGTTCTGAGATCCGTACAAAACACATAAACGCAATGTGGCCACCACGTAGAATTTTTTAATGTTAAAGCTGGTCGTATGTAAAGTTACCGCTAGGCTTTAAAAGGTTAAGGCGGAAAAATTCTACACCGAATTTCGCAAAAGAAAAAAAAACAGACGAGAAGCACACTAATTACTGATGGAAGTTCTTTAAAGTCTTTCAGTAAATTATGATGGTCACTGAGCTGATTTTCACAACACTCATGTCTCTAAGAAACTCCAAGAACCGAATTTCATAAAAATCTGAGAAAAGCTTTCGTATTTTTTAAGGAGGACATTCCACTGTGTAGAGAGAGAGAGCAGTCCCATTACAGACTTGGACAGGCCCTGAGGGTTCCAGGAGGTTGAGGCTCCCAGATTTCTAGACAATCGGCACATGAAGGTAGTAAGGTTGTCAGCCCTACGCACCGGCCGCCTTTACCCCCAGGAAATATTCCTGGTACTCATTTCTGTTAGAGGCTGAGTCGACCCCAGGGCCATAGTGCGACCGACAGGATTATGCCAATGAAAAAATCCACTGACACCATTGGGAATCGAACCCGCGACCTGCCGGTTTGTAGCGCAGTGCCTCAACCAACTGTGCCACCGCGGTCCCCATTCCACTGTGTTCTATACAATAATAAAAAGAGGAAAACCTACTGTCAAGACAACTGTCATCTTATTACAAATCAGTGATTTATTTACATAATCGCAACTAGTTGCAATCTTTGGCCATCTTCAGGCGAAACTTTAAGTTAAAAATATCAAAGACTGTTCGAGATTGGCAAATGTCTTTCCCATTATATTTGTGTGTATAATATACTTAGTTGAAATTATTGTATTTTTATTCTATGAAGACATTTACAAAACAGCACAATATAACATTATTAAGTACAAGTTAGGAGAATAATAAAATCTCAAGGTTTATCAAGACCATTTTGGTTAGTTTTCAACATGCGAAATACCTCTACACATCAGACTGATTTCGCACATTTAAAACTAACCAAAAATTCCTTGATAAACTTTGAGATTTTATTGTCCACATAATTTTACTTAACGATTTCATACTGTTCTGTTTTATAAATACCTTCGTAGAATATAACTGCACTAATTACAACTAAGCATATTATATAGAAAAACATAATGGCAACGCCCTTCTCAATCTCATATCGCCTTTCATGTTTTTAACTTACGATTTAGCCTGAAGACAGCTTAAGACCTAAACTAGCTGCTACTATATAGAAAAATCACTAATTTATAATAAAATGACACTGGAATTGAGCGCATTATTTCCTCTTTTTAAAATGGATAGGCGTCGATACTCAACTACAGACAGGCGGAGTGGGTCTCCTGACAAGACCTATTTGCTTCGTAAAGAAAGCCTGATAATTGACAATAAGCATAAATTGTGAATTTCATCCCTAATATAATATTCGCAATTCTGTCTTACTTCTCATTCATTACTCCACGTTACGTACCGACATGTAATCTTGGTGCAACTGCTGTAACGTATCTGCACTGCTTGGCCCATGTTCTAAAACCACAGCAGCATCCAGCTGGGCGATGTCACATGGGTGACTCATAAATGAAATCACAAAGCTTCTACACATTTTGGAGTAGGAAGTGGGAATTTGGAACTATTTTCAAAACAATCTTGCCTCACTCTTTCTTTCTAAACGGAATCACAGAGTCGGGCTGAGTTCTGTGTCCACGTGAACCCACAAATGTCTTTCATCGCCCATACCCAAACCGTGATACGTTCCAACGCTGCGATGCATAGTAAATGGAAACCAAAGCATGTCTCTTTTGCATGCCGACAAAGACCGTCTTACATATACACTGCTACTTCATGAAGTCAGCACGTACATAAATGTAAATGCTAATTTCATGAAGCAAAATCCTACTTTAGAAGCTAACAGTAACTTGGTTAAGAATCTCCCGCCTATTATGGAAACCAAAGGTTCATTACATTGTACAAAACAGCTCCGAACTTGTCTCTATCCTGAACCACATTATCTAACCCACAACTTCCCATTATATTTAAGACCCATTTTAATATTATCCTCGCATCTAAGCCTAGGTGTACCAAGTGGTCACTTTTCTTCATGTGTTCCCACCAAACTCTTTACTTATTTCTCTCCGTCTGTGTGTATGAAGGACATATCTAAATTTAAAACAGTCCAAATATAGCACTCGGCCGCAGTAAAGAATACCGGTGAACCCAAACGTATGAACCCAAGTTCCTAATTGAACATTTATATGCCGGGTGTCCCACAGTGGCGTTACTGAAATGGTCAGGCATTGTAACCTATGTACATATGTATATTACATTTTTGTATACCCTCTTCTGTGGGCAGAATACTTTCAGTTCGATGAAGTTTTATTTATTTATTTATTTATTTATTTATTTTATTTTATTTATTTATTGTTCATTCATTCATTCATTCATTTATACATCCATTCATATGATTGGATTTATTCCACTGTATGCGTGATAGGTTTCTCGAAATGTATCACGTACACAGTAGAACAAATAAAGCCGAAGCCTTGTCACCAACAGTCGCCAAAATTTTGGGGTACTGGAAAACCAGAAAGATTTACAGTTTACGTACGCACCTTATGAATGTCCTGTAAAATATGCGCGTGTAAATAATTAGAACTCTAATATTACTTCCGTTTATGTTTTACCATATTTTGTCACAAATCATATTTCTATATAATGTCACCTGCCAATCTTGATACTCACCCTTCAGTTAATATGACAACCCCCCGTATTGCCAACCCACAAACCCCCTCGACATTGCACAGCAGATTCCCCACAGCCTTGTAAGTCATAATAAAAAATAGATACATTTTTATGTAAAAACTAAATCTGCCGCTGTCCACGCCATGAAGGTGTAAAGGGGGAGTAGGAGTACAGCTCCACTCATTCTAACCTCTGGACTAGATGGAGATGAGTAGTTAAATTCATGGCCCGGTCGCTTTTTCGTGATTGTTGTAAAATTCCCGCGGGCAACCAAACCCCTTCTCTGGACATCAATTTGCCACCAGTCAACTTTGTCCCCGTTATGCACCGTTACAAAAAAAAACAACACAAGTTGATACACAAAAGAAGGAAATAGGGAAGGAATAGGCCAACATATGACAAACTGTTCATAACGTCTCGCAACTACAAGCGCGTACATCTCGTCCTAATTCCCCTCTCACGAGAAACTACGCCGTTGTTCTGGTGTACGGAAATTGTTATTGGTATAGGAGACAGATGTCAACTGCTTGCGTGTGACAGATGTGACACAGAGTGCGGGTTCGAAGCCCGCTTGTCTTATTGTTGTTTTGTAATGAGTATCAAAAGCCCATACCATCAGCATCCGGGTCTGGAGGAATGACGGTAGTTCCGCTGTGGGTTGTGGGGCCACGCTTCCTGTTTAAAGAACCGATTTAGAGGAAGACCTTGGAAATGGACTAAATACCACCTGCAAGTAAAGGCGAAAGATAGGCAGATGAGTAGTTCAGCTTTCTGAACGTGGCACAATTTCTGTTACTCAAACTTCAACAGCTTGGTTGAACTAGTTGGTTGTGTTTTCGAAGGCACGCGCTGGGAAGGCGGACTTCAAACATTTATCGGTAAACTGTTAAAAGACGATGAAAGTAAAGCCAATCCTCTCCACACAACGTCCATAGGAGAAGAGTTATATTTCCACTAATTTTTAACGTCGGCCCTAGATGGAGCTGGGTGTTTAAGTTCATCCCTCCTGCCTGTATTCTTCATGGCGCAACAGCCCCTAGTGGGCCAGTGCCTCCTCATTATCGAAGCTTCACGATCACACACAGACACATACCACACTTGGTAGGACTCCTCTCGACGGGTGATCAGCACGAGGCAGAGACCTCTACTTGACAACACAAAAACACTGTACAAGAGACAAACATCCAGGCACCCAGTGGGATTCGAACCCGCAATCCCAGCAAGCAAGCAGCCGCAGACCCACGCCTTAGACCGTGTGGCTACTGAGCTCGGCCCCACGCAGCTTCACCCTTGGGAAAATAACCGGTACCGACTGAATCGGTGAAGAGTTACCGAGACAGATAAGGATAAGCATACTGGATGCAGAGTTAACGCACCCAGAGGAAGCCTTGTGTCTTCAGGTTGTTACAGCACTGAAAACATTCGGAGATGCATATAGAGTCGAATCCGGCTATAACGACACCAGTTTAAACGACACCTCGCCTATAACGTCAGATATTCTGTGGTATCAATTAATTCCTCACTGTTAACCATAACATTATACCTCCCAGTTAGAACGACACTCGTTTATAACGACACAAAATATTCAGTTCCTTTCATGACGTTATAATCGATTTCGACTGTATTTTTGCTTAAGATAAATGTTTTTATAAACGAGCTTTTAACCGAAATAAAAATACGGCGTAATCTCAGTTGGTGAACGACAGATTGAGGGGATTTATCCAATTGTTTGATTTGTATGATTAGGGAATATTTTCTGATTTGTGAAAATGTATAGTCCCCAAAGGGCAAACACATTCGTACGTAGAAAACACTTTGAAATTTGTCTGACACAGAGCCTTCAAGTTAATTGGATAGATACACGCTATTTGGCTTCAAGAACGCCATCAGCAGTGATTGAAATAATTTTCAAATAAATTATCTTAATATTAGTTTGAAAATGGCTACCATATATTACATCATCCATTCAAAATCTACTAAATTTATTCATGAATTATTAAGAATTTTTATTAGACTATATGATAATTTGGTATGTGATTATTGGCGTTACTCGAAGAAGACATCGACAAGGCAGGTACACATATTTTTAAAAGCATCTTCGGCCTTCTGCATTCGGCTTTTAGCAATTTTATTCATTTACTTCGGACTTAAATCAAGTTCATAATACCTTCCCTCTTACCTACAGGTGCACTGCGCTACATCCTCGTGGCATAAATCAAGTAGAGAACAACATAACAATTCTATCGGAAACTAGTCAAGAAAAAACGAGAGAATTTTCTTTGCCTTCCATACCTTGAAGTGATTCAGATCCATGACACCAGGTGTACGAAAACTATTAGACATCAATGAGTTACGGGTGCTGTCATCCTGTGGCAGAAATGCTAACCAAAATTCTATGATATTTTTATCAGTTTTAAGTGCGTTTTCAAAATTGCGAAAAGTGACTATTGGCTTCGTCATGTCTGTGTGTCCGTCTGTCTGTTCTATGTCCGCCCGTCCGTCTGTCTGTCTGTCTGTCTGCCCGCCTGCCCGCATGGAACAACTCGGCTCCCACTGGACGAATTTTCGTGAAGTTTGACATTTGCGTATTTTCCGATATTCTTCTGAGAAAATTCAGCTTTCATTAAAAAACCTGACAAGGATAACCGGTGCTTTTTCACGAAGACCTATGTTCATTTATGATAATATGTTCTTATAATGATAAATGTTTCAGACAAAAGAGCTATAGAGAAAATCCAAACACACATTTTATGTTCAACAGTTTTTCCCGAAATCCCTACCATTGGTGAGCTAATGTGGAAAAAAATATGACACAGCTGAACAGGCCACAGATGGCAATATAATACGGCGCATGCGCTTTGCATGCTGGATAAACACAGTTATAAACACACACTCAGAATTAGTAATATATTTTGCTTTTCCACGAAAAGTGTGGTTAAGCGAACGCGCCTCCTCATTGTTACGTTAAAAGCACACTGCCTGTCTTGTATCTTGTTAGATACACGTCCAACCGGAAAAGGGTACGAAAAAAAGTTGCAGACTTATGTCTGAGTAAAACCACCACGTCATTAAGATGTAGGTTTAAGCGGAGATATTGTTCCCGAATTCTTAATCTTGACACTAGGAGAAGGAAAGTGTTTAGCTTCACACTCTGGCCACTTTACCCCTGTGAAAAGTCTGCACGACGCAATGTGCAGAAAGCAGGGCTGGATGCTGTGGAGAAAAGTCTCTACACCAGCCGGGAATACAAACCTGGCCTTCGGTTTTACGATCCGTGGTCTGATTAGTACCCTGACCTACTGACTGACGCAAAGAAAATGTCGTCCTTAAAAGGCAGTACGTGTAACAACCTGTAACATATATTATCACCCACAATGTGATAGTTACGGGGTGCAGAAAATTGAATTACATGGAGTCGAATATCAGAATAAACTGTGACAAAGTTTTGTAAGACTAAACGGAGTAGTATATGTGAGACGCTAAGCCCGGAAGCATCGTCTGAGATTGCGAAGTACAGTTTTAACTCTATGCAGCCCTGGTCATATTCAAGGACGGGAGTATGCTCTCATAGGCCCAGCTGTCACCTCTTCCAAAATTAACAACTTGCATGAGGAACTTCAATAAAAACAGTCGGTTATAAACAAACTCAGAAAAAGCATACAACAAAGCGAACACCTGAACACTTTAATTTGCACAACGTACTAAATTAAATATCAGTACAACCCAAATAAAAATGGACACACAAAAATAAGTAGTGTACTTATCTGAAGTGTGTCATTTAACGAAGCTGTCAATTCCTAACGCGATCTGGCATCAGAGTGAATGCCTGAATTCACACTTTAAAGAGGAAGAGTATCTGCTTTATATACGGACTCAGTGCCTACCGCGCTGTAAACACTCTCCACTTCGGTTGTAAAAACCAGTCTCTTAATGTTTTATAAGGCAAAAGTTGCTGTCTGTTCTGAGATCCGTACAAAACACATAAACGCAATGTGGGCACCACGTAGAATTTTTTAATGTTAAACCTGGTGGTATGTAAAGTTACCGCTAGGCTTTAAAAGGTTAAGTATGGGATACTGGTAGAATGATACTGACATGGGGAAACCGAAGTACTCAAAGAAAGCTCTATTCTAATTCCACGTTTTCCACCAAAAATCCCACATAGATGAGCCTGGCACTGGAACCAGTACTGAATTCGGCTACACGCTGAAAATAATAGATAGTAAACAGATGCCAGTTAGATAAGAAACAGCATTTAAACAGCCGTCCGAGGCGTTGAGCGACATATCATAAAAAAATTTAGAATGCCTGGAGCTGTACCTACATTCTCCATACGCTTTTGTACCATGCTGCTTAATTAAGCAAAGGAAAAAACTTTATCCCAATATTTGGATGACAAAAGTAAATACATTAAAAGTGTATCAATTCCGGATCGCTGCAGGAATTCCGTAATTGTTGTTACAGAGCCAACGCAAGCAGACGTTTCGGTATAAGGGTGCGCACATATCGAATGAACATCCTGATGCCAAGATAAATGCTTATCACGTGTTCTGCTCTAACTGCACGGAGGTTATCTTTGGTATCCAGGCACTGTACCGTAACAGTTGCTTGCCACCAGATGTTCCACATATGTTACATGTGCTTCCATCGTTCTATATCTATCGCACACTTCCTCTTTCTCTCTGTCTCTCTGTTTCTGTCTCTCATTTCAACTGTCTCAACTTTAACTGCAAGTGTAGAGTTCCACAGCGCAATCCGCCATTCATTTCACAGCACAACACATCACAGATCACTTACATGAATCAAAGGTTTTCATCAGCGTATGACAATGTCATATTTATGAAATTCTCAGTCACAAAAGAAAACTAAGAGGAAAAGAATAATTTCTAAAGCAAAAAAAAAAAAGGAAAACCCAAGGTAGCAAATAAAAATATACCAGTACCTTTCCGTGTAAACTCTAAGATTCTCGAAGCTGTTTCTATGAATATTACTGTCCTACTTGATATCATGCCGTGTAGACTGGTAACTAGTTAAAATTATTCTACTCCGAAGAAGGCAGCAGCCGGTTTCTGCGAAACACTGATAACTGACTTCCATATTACACGGCGTCACATCCTGTAACACCGTATTCTCCATAATACCTATCTGTTTATCACAGACATTTTATTTATTCACCACGAAATCGGAAAAATATTGAATATTAATTTTTATCGGTACCTTTATCTCATAGAAAGCCTTCCTCCGCCAGGACATCCCGTGGCAGCTGCAGTGATCAGTAGAACGATAAAAGAAACGCGCTGTACTTCGAAATTGAGGAGCCAGGCCAAAGGTTTTGGCATCAGATGTGCCCAACATGTGGTAATTAGAAACTTTTCACATTAGGATCAGTTAGAACGAGGTGAGACACTAACAATTAATCTAGACGTAAACACGTTACACCTGTGATTACTTATGTTTTGTAGACAAGGGCTTATGCTTTATTGGTGTAGAACAGATAATGCAGAACAAAGGGGACCCAAGATGAACCTAGCGTCCCACATACAAGTACACGCAGATTGCCTAACTTTACAGGGATAAATCAAGAGCGGAAGTTTTATGGGCCAACAACTGTTTGGAGCACACGTGTTGTTTAAACAGACCTACCTTAAAGATTCAACTCTTCTGGGATTGTACACCGTGTCGATTGGTATTTACCGACGTTTCGGGAGACCGTAATTATTGATCTTCACGGTCAAGCCCTCATCCAAAAGGTCGGCAACTACTCACTAATCGACGGCGCGCAACATCCCAGGAGACTTGAATCTTCAGCAACACTGCGGTGAGAATCTCACAGGTCTGCCTCGTTCACTCAGTCACTCCGTTAGAAGCAGACAGATCAGTCAGTCTGTTAGGAATATACCGATCATTAGACGCTAGTAGCATAACGATCTATTATAAGTACACCCTTCAGTCTGTTAAAAACGCACCATTCAAATGACCTGTTACAGAGAGCCTAAACCTGTTAGAAACACAGATTAATCGGGCCCGTAGGAAGGGATTAATAACTATCCTACACTATAAACCTCAAATTAATTATTCTGTTATAGACGTTATCATCCAATCACACAGTTGCAGACTCGATGATCAATCACACCGTTAGAGACATGCCGATCAATCACACCGCTAGAGATATGTCGATCAATCCCTCTGTGACAGACATGCCAATCAATCACTCTGTTAGAGACATGTCGATCAATCACACTGTTAGAGACATGCCGATCAATCACACCGCCAGAGACATGTCGATCAATCCGTCTGTGAGAGACATGCCGATCAATCATTTTGTTAAAGACATGTCGATCAGTCACACTGTTAGGGACATGCCGCTTAACCACACTGCTAGAGACATGTCGATCAATCCCTCTGTGACAGACATGCCGATCAATCACTCTGGGACATGTCAATCAATCGCTCCTTTAGAGACATGTCGATCACTCTGAGACATGCCGATCAGCCATTTTGTTAGGGACATGTCGATCAATCACACTGTTAGAGACATGCCGATCAATCACGCTTTTAGATACATGCCGATCAATAACGCTGTTGTAGACATATGGATCAATCACTCTGAGACATGCCGATCAATCACTTTTTAGAGACATTCTCATCAATCACTCTGTTAGAGAAATGCCGATTAAACGCCCTGTTACAGTCACAGTGATCCATAATTGTCTTATGAACATGCCTATCAATTTCTCTGCTAGAGACACGCCGATAAATAACCATCTTAGAGACATGCCCATCATTCATCCTGTTAAAGGCATGCAGATCAGTCACTCTGTTCGAGACATACTGCTCCATGTCTCTGTCAGAGACATACCAATTACTAAACCGATGCTGATCATAATACGAATAGAACGGCTTTAAATATGGCGGCCTTCTACCCAGAAATTGAACGCAGGAAGTTTAGAGTGTATTTCACGTTTAGTGTGAACTGAGCTGAGTGAAATATCGACATTTTGATACGAAACATGCAGCTCACGTACTATTAATGTCAGCTGTCAAATACTATACAAACCATTAAGAGTGGGAACTGAGCTTAATGACAGTACAGACACAATGGTCAAGACACATGCTAAGTTTCAAGCTAAAAAATATGACTCTGAACCTATGTATACTTCAATGTCTTTGTTTTCCAGTTGCACTTTCGAAACGGGGCAGTAACTAAACTAACGCCATGGTACAAGCCATCGGTACAGAACCAACACGCCAAGATATTCCGGTTTATAGTGCACTGATTTCCATTAGGGTATTTTATATGCTGTACACCGTGCATATTACAAGTCAGTAAGACAAACAAACAAATATGCACACTGTTCACAATGGTGTATTATATTGAATTAAACTTTTAAAGCCTAGCAGTAACTTTACGTACCACCAGGTTTAACATTAAAAAATTCTACATGGTGCCCACACTGCGTTTATGTGTTTTGTACGGATCTCAGAACAAACAGCAACTTTTGCCTTATAAAACATTAAGAGACTGGTTTTTATAACCGAAGTGGAGAGTGTTTACAGCGCGGTACGCACTGAGTCCTTATATAAAACAGATACGCTTTGTCTTTAAAGGGTTAATGTCACCCCTATATGTTTCGGTGGTCAAGCCACCACCGTCAGGGGGTATCATATGCTACAGTTGCCATACGCATCTAAACTATGAGTTATTTCATATGTTTAGACAGTTTAGACGCACATTAATTCAATATAATACTCCATAGTGAGCAGTGTGCATATTTGTTTGTTTGTCTTACTAATTTGTAATATGCACGGNATGGCACCAGCCGGACGATGTTCCGTGCAACACAGATCTTTGTACACTGAATTTCCCACGTACATTTCCACGACTGCAGCATTTATTAAGAATTAGTGAAATTAATACAATTAGCAGCCTAAATATGAACATTAATTTGTGATTTTCTTTTGCTGCGCTTGTAATTTATTTCTCTGAGGCGCGTTCTCGTAATTGCGAAGAACGTCTGTAAGCGTCTTCATGTCCTCCCGTCTGTCCTCATGTATCAGTGCGACTCCCATTCGACGGATTTCCATGAAATTTGGTATTGAAATGTTTAGGAAAGTCTGTCAAGAAGTTCAAAATTTGGATAAAATCGGACAATAATTTTGGAAATTTAACGTGAAACCTAATTTTATATGTTGTATTTTATATGCTGTACACCGTGCATATTACAAATTAGTAAGACAAACAAACAAATATGCACACTGCTCACTATGGAGTATTATATTGAATTAATGTGCGTCTAAACTGTCTAAACATATGAAATAACTCATAGTTTAGATGCGTATGGCAACTGTAGCATATGATACCCCCTGACGGTGGTGGCTTGACCACCGAAACATGTAGGGGTGACATTAATTCAATACAATACACCATTGTGAGCAGTGTACATATTTGTTGGTTTGTCTTAATCATCTATTAGAGCACTCAGGAAGCATGGTATTTGCTTGTGACTTCATCCAGACCAACCCAACCAAGGCCAACAGTTTGAAAACTTCTTTCTTAAGAACACCCCTAACCATAAACACACTCCATATGAAAGCTTACCGTCAGGTGTTCCAAAAAAACATTTGATATCACCGAGTCAACAAAATCTGTACTTTCTTTAATTTCGTTCTGCTGCAGCCCGCCTTTCCTTGGGTGTGCGAATGGTGCCAAGAAAGATATTTCCTTACTCTGCGTATTTTTCTTCCATTTAATAACCACTAAAATAAAGTTAAACAATAATAATCATTTTATTGCCACAGAACTCATTTGTTTCCATTCTTTTCAAGGTCACCGCTATATGCAGTTGCGGACATGATAAGAATTCACTCAGACACATAACACTGTTTTGTTTCTGTTTATGTTCCTTCCGTTCTCTTATGTTCCTTCCTTTCTCATGTCCTTCGTTTATTTACGACTTCCATTCAATTTTCCAGTTGTTTCTTCATACTTTTTTCCCTTCCCGTTTGTTTGTTTTTCTGTTGCTTCACGCCTCTCTTTCACTGTTTATTCTGCAGTGTCGACCTAACAATATTTTCACGTTAAAACCATCTGCAAAATTCATCCGCACATCACTTTAAGAGGCAGACAGAATGTTTGACGGAACTTGTCAATATATGGCAACTTTAATAAATAATTTAACCATGTTTAGCCACGGAGTTAATGTACATGTAACTTGAAATGACTGAGGCCGATTGGCTCCTATGCCGACAGAAGAAATTCTTTTCCCTAAATTTCCATGACCTGTATTTAATTTGTAACCGTAGCTTTCGGAGTTTGGTCGAGTCGTATGTTCAAGATGTTCCAGCGCTTCGATGTGTACTATTGTTCTCATCTTCAGGGTAAACGAGGAAAAGGAAGTTGAGAACAGATTCATTTTTCAGAAGCTCATATTCGGTCTGTTTTATGGGCCTCGAAGATTCATTACCCAGTTCACAAAACCTTATCGACTGTCCCTGTCCCAGAATAAATCAATTAAGTCCACATTTACCCATCCTGTTCCTTTAAGATATATTTTAGTGTTAACTTCTCAACTTCACTTCGATCTCTGAGACTGCCTAGTCCCCTCAGTTTTACAAAATTAATTTTGTGTGCAGTTCTTTTATGTTTCATACTGTTACATATCCATCACATCTCATCTTTAACCGTTTAAAGCCTAGCGGTAACTTTACGTACCGCCAGGTTTAACATTAAAAAATTCTACGTGGTGCCCACATTGCGTTTATGTGTTTTGTACGGATCTCAGAACAAACAGCAACTTTTGCCTTATAAAACATTAAGAGACTGGTTTTTATAACCGAAGTGGAGAGTGTTTACAGCGCGGTACGCACTGAGTCCTTATATAAAACAGATAAGCTTCGTCTTTAAAGGGTTAATTTAATCTCCGGCAGAGTATTTGCTGGGGAGTATAGATTACGAAATCCTCACCGTGCAGTTTTCTGTAACTCCGCACTCCCGTCCTGGGAGGGAATTATTTAAGTTGTTCGATGACTTCCAGTGGCATGCTATTCATTCGTAGCTTCGTGAAAACCAGTTACATTTTGGGACTTTTTAGAAGGGGTGCACAAACACCAAGGGATGTGATAACATGGGCCCTCCCAAAGTGTCGAAAATCTTCTACCAACCTACGTCGCGTAATATCCCAGAAGGGCGAATGCCTCATCTACACGGCTGCGGAAGCCTGAAATCTCGGAAGGAACCACACGTCTTACCCTGACATCCACGCCGGCCGTGGCGTAGCTATTGGCAGGGACTTTCATGCCGAGCACGTCAAAGCTGATGACCCAGATAAAAAAAAATGGATACCTTGGTCTTCCAGGTTGTGGGGGTTGGCGCGAGGCCGAAGATGCCTCAAAGGGAACTAAAGAAGAATGGAAGCGCACTTAGATGCAGGCCAGGGCCCAGCAAGAGTTGTGGCGCGAAACATGGATGGATGTTTCACACGAATCTGCACGACTGGACAAACCGTTTCACACCGCACTGCTGCTGGCTAGCAGTACCAAGCAACGTACATTTAGGGCTCACAGATCCAGCTTTATATCATATCAGGAGTTCCACAGAATTCGGCCTCCTGACGTAGCACAATTGCTGTTCAGTAAGTGCTGATACACGCAGAATCTGCACACACACACACACACACACACACACACACACACACACACACACACACACACACAAGAGCTGCGCTATCTTTGCTGCATCATGGCATCCTATAAAACGTACAGCAAGGTGGCACGTTCCAAGATACGTAGCTGTAACAGCATATTTTAGGATCAACTTCCTGTTTATCATTTTAAAACCCAGCGGTAATTTTACGTACCACCAGGTTTAACATTAAAAAATTCTACGTGGTGCCCACATTGCGTTTATGTGTTTTGTACGGATCTCAGAACAAACAGCAACTTTTGCCTTATAAAACATTAAGAGACTGGTTTATATAACCGAAGTGGAGAGTGTTTACAGCGCGGTACGCACTGAGTCCTTATATAAAACAGATACGCTTCGTCTTTAAAGGATTAAGGTAAATCGAACTGCGATGGAAAAAGTATTTATCAATGAATGTATTACACACTTCCCATTTCAATACTTCGCGACTGAAACTATTTGAGCTCTATTTTTAATAGTGACTACATTACACTCATTTGAAACATTTTATCATTAGACGATAGATATTTTGCCTGAGGATATTTCTATTGTACCGAAACACGAGGTGGGCATGAGTTAGTCAAATAATGTTCACAGTCATCCTTGCATGTGTGACTAAAACGTAGATATTAAAAAGTAAATGTCTTTGTTTTATCTATATTAACGAATTGGTCCTCTAAATTTCCAATCGAAAAGATTAATTTCATTAAACAAATCTGCGTATGAGTACCTCAACCTTTCGAATGTATATAAAAGGAAGATTCTGTAAATGAAATGCGGCGTTCTTCTGCGATGTTACGCAGCGTTGAGTGGTAGCTCTGTACCGACGTTTCGGAACAACACAGAGCTACCATCTTCAAAAGCCACGAAGTCCAAGACGTGACTTATTGGCACTTAACCGACACGTTGTCCCGAAACACCGGTACAAAAATAACCCTCACTGGTGCGTAATACCCCAGAAGAGCACAGATCTCATCTACATAGCGGCGGAAGCCTGAAATCACGAACGATTCTTAACCTTTTAAAGCCTAGCGGTAACTTTACGTACCACCAGGTTTAATGTTAAAAAATTCTACGTGGTGCCCACATTGCGTTTATGTGTTTTGTACGGATCTCAGAACAAACAGCAACTTTTGCCTTATAAAACATTAAGAGACTGGTTTTCATAACCGAAGTGGAGAGTGTTTACTGCGCGGTAAGCACTGAGTCCTTATATAAAACGGATAAGCTTCGTCTTTAAAGGGTTAAGGCATAGTTTCCCGAAGTGAGGGAGGCAAACATCACCCAAACGGGGGTGTGAAAATACATACGAGTAAAATAAATTTTGTTGCTAACTACCATTACTGACCTGCTGTTTGCTTACAGAAATGTACTTAATTACATTAATTACTGAGATAAAGTTTAATTTTAACAAAAAGCAACAAATGTTAGAAAAAAATTAAATGACACTTCTTCTTAATAAAGAAAATATTTCATAGAACTGACATAAAAACAATTCGTAAAAATTTTCCAGATTTGTAAAAAATTGCCGACCTTTCGGAGAATCATTACTGCCATCACCTTCGACCTAAGTCCGGGAAATATTAAAGTACAAATTACTGTTCTTTGTGTCCCACTAAACATACACATTAAAAATAACGCAGCCTTATGAATCTTTTATCATGCAGTTGCTTTCAAGATGTTCATAGGTTTGGATAATTTTAGTTGAGTCTAGTGTGAATAAAGGCACTGAGTGGACAAATACAACTATTCGTAAAATTTTTCAGTCAAATTATACAGCTCATTTGCCATACCAAATTCCACTAAAGAAGATCAGAATATAGAACATGCAGAAAAATAGGCGTCAGGTATCAAAAAAGTCTTCACATTATGCATGTCATCACACAAAAGAAAACAGAATCTAAGTCGAAATAGTGAATACCATAAATAAATATTCCGGCCCTCGATGTGTGAATCCGGCAGAAATCATGTAATCACACGGTGACGTTCGTTTTTGTTTTGTTCTTGTTGTTAATGTTCTGGTTGAATTTCAGAACACAGCGTCCTAAAACAATAGATCAAAACTAATTTCAAACCATTACGGAAGAAAGCGTTGTCGTAATTGAAAATTTAACAACTTCCTTGGATACGTCAACACAATGGAGCAGGTACGCGCTCTGAAGAATCTCTGTTATTTGAAAACGAAACAAAAGACCGCTCCAAATTGCCAGCAGTAGTATTCATAATGTACTAACCACAGGTGATTATTTGGGCCACTAGCACTTTCTGAAACACATACGCTACTTTGTTGCATTCTGCGTAATAATACTCACTGCACCCCGGGAGTTCTGCTAGATGAAACCGTACTTCAGTATAAATTGTTGCTGTTGTCTCATTACTTTGTTACAATTCTACAGTTCACCTCTCCTACCATTGTCAGTACCGTAACTAAAGAAATAAATCCAACAATTGTTTAGCAATTGGATGCTTTTAATTTCCAGTGTATAAATTCTAAAATGCGTAAGAAAAATAATCGGCCTCTAAGGGAAAAAAATTATCAATAATTGCATTATTATTTGACAGACGAATTACAGATTACGTACGGTAACACATATTCTTTAATTTTTTTCAAATAACAGTCTACTTTTCAATTAATATCCTCCAATATCACACAACTTTCAGGATTCCATAACAAAAACTTATTCGGTTCATCCTCAAATCACTGTTGCAACTTCTCCGCTAAGGACGATCATCTTATATGTAGGTTTATCAAAGACGTCTTTCCGATTTTCACGGATACTCTGACAGATCTAACACTGACGTACAGTATTACAATCAGTGGCCGCCCAGTAGGAGCACAAAATTTCTATGAATATTTCCACCGATTTGTAAATTCTACCCTGAATCTTACACTAATTATCGGACTTCTCTGTCTCTCTTACAGGAAGAACAAGCACACTAAGAGTTTCTTGGGTGATACGGGGGGCACTGAAGACAAGATGTACAGTCAAAGCCGGTTATAAAGCAATCGGTTTATACGATACCTCAAATATTGCGTCAAATATTCTGTGGTACCAATTAATTGGCCATTGTTAACCATAACAATATACTCCTCGGTTATAACAACACTCGTTTATAACGACATAAAATATTCAGTCCCTTTCATGGCGTTTTAACCGAGTTCAACTGTACTTGAATCGAACAGAACATACATAAAAAGAAAATACATAATATATTTAACAATCAGTACAACGGCATCTCTCTCATATTCTTTGGATACTTAAACAACAAGCATTTTACGACCAAGACATAGTATGCAAGCGCAAAAAGAAATGCTTAAGAAATTTTGATTGGGAAACTTCAACGTAACTTCAGCCTATAAGGAAGTATCAGATAAAGATGGTCCATGTAGAAAACTTCGTCCTCTTCTTCTTTTTCTCTTCTTCTTCTTTATCATTGGTGTCCTTTAATTTTAGCCTTGGCTTCCTTCTACACATGATATTCCAGCATCTTCCTTTGGGTTTTTCAGCACTATCATTTTTTGCAGGGTGAGGTTTCAGCCTCACGCCCAACGTCCCCCCCCCCACCCCACCAGGGAGGCCAGGCTTTGATTTTGGGGTGTGCTTCTCTAAGGGGGTTGACGTACATTTAAAGAGCCATCCTTGCTTCCTCGTTGAAAGGCGCTGTCTCAGGCTCCTCCGCTGATACCTGTCCGGTTTAGGTGACCACACCAGTAGCTACGCCACCGTCAGCGTAGCATCCAGCCTTGTACAGAGAGGTTGTAGATATGTGACATGGATTAAAGTGGCTCACGGTAACGTCCAGTTACTGACTTCTGTGATCAGAATGAATTTTCCTTCTCTATAAGGACACGGAATTTTTTGACGGGATGGAACTCCTGTTAACTGCTGATAACAGAAATATCATTAAGGTATTCATTCATTCATTCATTCATTCATTCATTCATTCTGTAGTCAGTCCTACGACAGGTCCATTGCCTCTTCCAAAGCGAGTTCTCCACACAGTGCGATCTGCTCTTCCTCTTTCAATTTCCAGTGTTTCCACGTTTCCTTCAAGTCATCCAGTACCTGCTTATGTCTTCTTCCTCTCTTCATATCACTTCTATCCTTCCCTCTCTGTTCCCTTCAATAACGTGTTTTAGAAGGCAGTTCCTGCGCTAGATGTGACCAATATATTTAGCCTTCCTTCTTTTTACTGTATGTAGGACATTCCTCTCGTCCTTGACTCTATGTAAAACTTCTTCAACTCTCACATTATCAGTCCAACTGATCTCCAGCCTTCTGCAGCACATTTCAAAACTTTTGAGGTATTTCTGATCTACTTTCGAAAGTGTCAGGTTTTCAGCATCATACAAAGCTATGTTTCAAAAGTAGCACTTTACTGGTTTGTTATGGTATAACAATTTTAAATTAAGTATTCTCTAAAATTATTTGTCGCCATATAAAATAAAATGTAAGTGAGAGTTTTAAACTAGGGTTTCTAATGACGTTGTTCTTAAACCATCGTTTTTATCTGTGCGGAACAGACAGAATAAAAGGAAAACTTAAAAGTAAGATAACAAAAATAAACAAGAAAACTCCACGTCATGTGAAATAAAATATTCGAACAATGAAAGACATGACCAGCTGCTAACAATGGAATTTCGGAAAGAACACTGACAATGGAGAACAAATTTGTTCACTAGAAGTCAGAAAATCTGTAGCATTTTGGCGAGGTCTTTGCACAAGAATCGGTAATGGTCGACGTGGCGGGTCACTAGTGCCCGCCCTTCTATATTCTATTCTATTGGCGGAGCCTAATCAGTATTACTAATTTATCACAACGAGGAATGTAAGACACAGCTATCGTGAAACCTGAGTAACATGTTCATCTTATATCTTTCTTTAGCCTTCATTATTGTTACCCTTAATTAACCCTTTAAAGACAAAGCTTAGTCTGTTTTATATAAGGACTCAGTGCGTACCGCGCTGTAAACACTCTACACTTCGGTTATAAAAACCAGTCTCTTAATGTTTTATAAGGCAAAAGTTGCTGTTTGTTCTGAGATCCGTACAAAACACATAAACACAATGTGGGCACCACGTAGACTTTTTAATGTTAACCCTTTAAAGACGAAGCGTATCTGTTTTATATAAGGACTCAGTGCGTACCGCGCTGTAAACACTCTCCACTTCGGTTATAAAAACCAGTCTCTTAATGTTTTATAAGGCAAAAGTTGCTGTTTGTTCTGAGATCCGTACAAAACACATAAACGCAATGTGGACACCACGTAGAATTTTTTAATGTTAAACCTGGGAATATGTAAAGTTACCGGTAGGCTTTAAAAGGTTAATCCTTGTCTAGGTTTTAACGTCACGGAATTTAAATAGGATAATTTCCTGCCTGGGGGGAGGGGGAGGGTAAATCGGACGGGGCATCAAGTTGACCACTCGCCTCCCGCCTCCACAGTGCCGAGTTTAGGAATGAGTGGAGCTACATCTCTACTCTCCATATTTGCCTTCAAAGCGCGGACAGGGAAAATTTTACCTTTACGTTTTCCGTCAAAATTATCGAGTGTGAAACGATTATGTAAAATTAAACTGAGACAATGCATTACAGGAAATCTAAAACTGAGGTTTGTACAAACCCGTATACAGTTCAGGGTGCTTCAGCCACAATCGATTCCTATTTATTATCATCTCATTACATTTTTGGAGCCGTTTCCAATTTTGTCTGCTTCCCTTATTTCATAAACTTCTGTAAGGTAATAAACCATAGCTAATAACAATCAAAACAAAGACACTGAATGGTTAGAATGCAGACTTCTTAAATGTTACACGATCTCGTACCTATACCTAGCAGGGGGTTTTAAACGGTTAACCATTCCATTTCACAAGATCTATCCACACACCAAGGGCGCACCCAAGGGGGAGGGGGGTGCCGGGCTGCATCCCGACCCAAATCCCCAAAAACGAAATTTAAAAAATACAGATTTTATAGATACTATGATATCAGACGTTTTACGTGGTTTACCCTTCAGCCAAAATCAGCCACTGAAGTCAGCTGATAACTAGTACATAAGAATTCTGAAAAATAAATTAATAAAATTTAAAAAACAAGAAGATAGAACACTGTAATTGAGTCGTGAAATATTTAGTTTTAGTTTATGTATAAAAATGCAGTTGCAAACAGTTTTATGTTGTACTTACAACATCATTTTTGAAACATAATTTTTAAAATCACACATAAATTATATATAGCCTCAGGGCCAGCTTCTCCCAAGGAAAAAGTCTGGGTGTGCACCTGCTACACACAGTGCTTTGGAACTAAACTTTTAAAGCCTAGCGGTAACTTTACATACCACCAAGTTTAACATTAAAAAATTCTACGTGGTGCCCACATTGCGTTTATGTGTTTTGTACGGAACTAAGAACAAACAGCAACTTTTGCCTTATAAAGCATTAAGAGATTCGTTTTTATAACCGGAGTGGAGAGTGTTTACAGCGCGGTACGCACTGAGTCCTTATATAAAACAGATACGCTTCGTCTTTAAAGGGCTAAACTCCACATTTAAAAAGGGAGTTTCTTTTTCACAACCAAACGTAAGTTTCGGCATATGGTAACGATAAATAACATGCGAACTGTGACGCAACATTTCCACGCACCAATCCCATTCATTACCCCAACGACACATGCAGCCATTCATCCAGACGTCCCACAGCAACTTCTCTCAATGATTTACAGAAGAAACAAAGTTCCTGATGGGACCATAAAGATGAGTGACACTGAGGAACACAGTTTACAAAATAAAACGGAAACGGTAAATACTACAACAGTTAACGTCGATAAAATGCATTTTAAGAACCTGCTTATTGTTTCTGCAAGTCTGAAGGCAGACCGTCAGACCCAGTGCCATTCAGGCGAGACTAGAATGGCAAACTGAATTCACAAATAGTAAAGAGTTTAAACGTAGTGTCGCAGAAAACAGAAACAGACGGATGGAAACCGAAAAATAATGCGTAATAACATCACTCACAGCATGAATGAATATTATAAAATGAATGCGAAATAATGAATTCAAATAAACGGATATGTATTGTAAATATTTCGTTTCTATGCATTTAATTTATTGTGTTACTATTAAGACTATTATTCGCAATGAATAAATTATTGAGTAATAGTGAGACTATTTACAGTAGACGATTTCTGGTGAAAGAGGAAATAAAAAGAAAACATTTTTCCTTTAATCCTTGTTTCAACGCAAACTCCAATTTATGTATTTATTAACAGAAACATATATTATCCTACATTAATGAACTTTTATGTGTGATGTAGCGTAGAATTACCAGACTTTATCCAATATGAAATCACACTTCCTCGCATCACAGCTTACAAAACAAATTATTAAACCAGACTTAACCCAAATGGATACAGGCATTTTGTATTAACAAAACACGTTCGTTTTTCTGCCAGCTAACAATAAATTAACAGAATATTACAATACCTCGCTCTTACAAATCAGCCCCTTTCGTAGTTACGCCGTATCATAAAACTGTTAAAGCAGGACATCCAAATAATAAAAAAAATATTAAATATCTAATGAGATTACCCTGGAAAGATACATTGGCTCCTGCAAAGCTGCCTGGAGATTATGGCGTATTAAAATATGTCTGTTACTGCCATCACAGTTGTACAGGGCTAGAAACGTGGTACAAGAGAGCAGACACCGCCCGTCTAGTTTCAGATATCCTTTTAAAATCGTTTCAAATATCTACCCCAGTTCTCCACGTGTATCATCGAAACACCTGCAGCTAACGACAAGATGATACACTGTTAGTAGCCAGCACTTTGATAAAGGACACCTCGCAACATACAGACATAGCACCAAGTGTCTGTGCTGTGTATAGGCCCACTGTGTGTCTTACCGCCGTCTGCGACCAAGTTTACCTTGAAGTATAGCTTTTTTTTACGCCAGGGTTACGTTCCTGAAAAACGTCGCGCAAATCGAATACGAAATTCTCATTTAAAACAATTTATTTCCTGTGGATTAGGGGACTGACAATCTGGTCTTACATAGTGCATGACTATACCACCAATGGACATACGCACCTGTTGATTATGTGTATGCAGTATACAGACATTCCTATACAGAATACATACATTTCCATACGATATATTTATTTATTTCTAATGCAATAAAAATGTAATAGACTTGAATCTGCAGTTTTGTTACGATTCATTCGGGTAGGACTCTGGTACGTTTGCTGCACAAACACTTCACTTCCTGACTTAGCACTTCATTTAATTCTGTCAGCATTATCACGAATTTTACGTAAATACTATGAACGAGTCTAACATTACGGAATATATCAACAATTCATTCGCCTTTTTCACGTTGCTTTATTACGCGTAATTGGTCTTCAATACCGACTGTCTTTTGCCGATTTTTCACTTGTATTGCGCTAGGTGATGCAGATTCATGTTTCGCATTCATATTGGTAAGAAAAGCAATGCTGTTGAATAGAAAACTAAACGAGCTGCGGGGACAAAACACCGACATAATTGAATCATATACGCAACTGATGGTGTGACAGTGACGTCCCTTCCTGCTAGCCTCCTACAGAGATAACAGTGACCACGGATCTTCTATGCCAAATCGCGTGAAACTGAAAACTATCGAGTAGATTCGATAAGCGCGACCAAGTACCGTCTATGCCAGATCGCGTTGAAACGAAAATTATGCCTCAAATTCGGAAAGTATTGTAAATGTTCAAGTAGCGTTAAAGCAAAATCGTGCGAAACGAAATCGCGTAAAAGGAGTTGCCTGTATATCGAGGCTGGAAATTAACAAGATTTTTGATGACATATTGCTTGACGCAAAACAGGTTTTACCAAGGCATTTTGCATGTCGACAATTAATTAAGTGGCGTTATCAGGGACAAAATACATAGTAGCCTTTCCTTAATGAACAGCGAAAAAACCTAATAAACCGACAACGTGAAAAATTCTGTGATACTACAACTCATTTCATGAAATGCATTACTCTTCGAAAATCGATGTATTAAGCGACAGTTTCTATAAATATCGACCCAAGAAGTTCAGTGTACGGGAAAGGTTAGGTACACGGCACGGCAGACAGTTGTTTGTGCCTGGTGTGGATGTTGAAACAGCTGTTCTTTTCCGTACTTCAGACGAAAACATGTTACAGTTTTCAAGACTGGGAGAAGCGCACATCAAATTATGTCTACTACAAATTCATATCAGCAGATTACAATGATCGCGTGGTCTAGGTGTACACGGCGCAGGATCCTTGACAGTTGAGAACGCTGGTTCGAATACTAGAAATATCGATATACATACACACACACAGAAGCGTTTCATTAACCTTTTAAAGCCTAGCGGTAACTTTACATACGACCAGGTTTAACATTAAAAAATTCTATATGGTGCCCACATTGCGTTTATGTGTTTTGTACGGATCTCAGAACAAACAGCAACTTTTGCCTTATAAAACATTAAGAGACTGGTTTTTATAACCGAAGTGTAGAGTGTTTAGAGCGCGGTACGCACTGAGTCCTTATATAACACAGATACGCTTCGTATTTAAAGGGTTAACCGGCCTCTCAGTTATTAAGATCATATAGCGTCAGTGATAAATGAATGAGAACTAAGCATTGGAGGAATGATAATGACAAGAGGGAACGGAAGAACTCGAAGAGAAGCTTACAAAAAAAACCGAAAAATGTACACAGCCTTCGTGCGGCCAATACTGTACCTGCTGCAGAATTTAGGTTCTAGGCTGCAGACTTTTAACGTATTTAAATACAGGAGGTTTGCGGTTCTTTATTTACAGACACTCCCCAAATTACGCGATTTTAGACATACGCAATTTTTTAAAGTTTTTTTAAATTAAAAAACAGAAACGTGGGCCTTGCGAGAATAAATGCAAAAAGAAACGAAGGTGGCGGAAGAATACTGCTGGGCGATAACACAGGCGACGGAGCGGCTAAGCTGCGACCGATCACGTTCCAGTGTGTTGGAGTTCGGATTTCGGTTGAACTTTCTTTTTTATATACACAAATATTCGACCATGCGTACACTCAGTTCTAACTTGAGGAAAATCCGACTTGCGCCGCACCTTCTGAAACGTAACTGCTGCACGAGTGGGGGAATGCCTGCACTAATTCCTGCCAGTAACTTTGCAACGTCGTATGTCCACTCGACCGCCATGTTACTGCCATTAAATGTTGCTCAGTTTAAAAGTACATAAGGCGAATAGCTTCCAAAGACAAAACTCCACATCAATTGCCGAGAAAAAATCCGTGAAGTGATTCGAACATCATTAACCCTTTAAAGACGAAGCCTGTCTGTTTTATATAAGGACTCAGTGCGTACCGCGCAGTAAATACACTCCGTCTCAGTTATAAAAACCAATCAGTTAATGCTGTATAGAGAAATAATCGCTGTTTGTTCTGAGATCCACACAAAACACATAAATATACTGTGTGGGCAGAACGTAGAATTTTTTAATGTTAAAGGTGGCGGTACGTAAAGTTACCGCTAGGCTTTAAAAGGTTAACGGGCACAAACGCGCACGAACATGATACACAGAATGAGCACGGGATGGCCGGGCGGAAAGTGGCTTTCTGTGCGACAAAGCTGCCGTTATCAGGGACAAGATAATGGGACAACACTGTACAAGACGTTGTCTGAATATCAAAATAAATATAAAATTAAAACAGTAATACATATACTGTAAAATTCTCCTACAGACGAACACCTGAATTTTACATCTTGGTGCTATTACGTCAGGAATACGGGTGCAACACTTTGTTAGTCTGTCTTTTCCAACAAAACAGACGCGAAAATTAGTTTGTTAGAGTGTTCTACTTAGAATATTTTTAATCGAATCGGATCGATATATCGCCCGTGTTTCATACAAGGAGCCAGGTGTTTGGTTGCAGCAGGTGCATTTATCGAAATTAAACTACACTGCGTTCCCAGGTGATAACACTCCATGTGATGCCGACAGTACGGGGAGTGCAAATCACACACACGTGTGCATGGAATATGCGCGCAGAACAACGCGACCTCGTGTACAAACACGAGTAATAGCTGCTGGACGATGGCTTTCCGAAAGCAGCTGCAAAAACTGTCCCTACGCACGCCATGGCAGCATATGCAATGTTTGGTTGGTTAGCTGGTCAGTAAGCCAGTTAGTTTGTTATTTAGTTAGGTAGGTATGTAGTTAAACCGGTTAGACAGTCAGTCGGTTAGTTATTTAGTTTGTTTGTTTGTTTGTTGATTGTTACTCAGGCAGTTAGTTAGTTAGTCAGTCAGTCAGTCTGTCTGTTTGTTTTTTGTTTGTCTGTCTGTTTTTTCGTTTGTTTTTTGTTTGTTTGTTTGTTTGCTTGCTTGCTTGCTTGCTTGCTTGTTTGCTTGCTTGTTTGCTTGTGTGTTTGTTATTTACTCAAACTAGTTAGTCACTCATTCGGTCAGTCAGACTGTCTGTCAGTGGACATTAGTAATTGGTTACTCAATCAATTAATCGTAAAGACAAATTCTTGTAAATTCCTACCTGAATTTAATCGCAAATTAAAATTTTCATTGCAGACGCATTCAGTATCACGAGGCACCGCACACACAAATTCTTCTGGAACTTGCCGCCGTGTAATTTGGTATGCAGGTAACAAGATTCAGATCTTGTTGCCTGCATCTGTAGTGCAGTTCAAGAAGAACGAGAGATGAGCCTTGGACTACAACGAAGTTGGAGACATCAGGCTCCTCATTATCGTCGCAATTAATATATTTACACTCATATATCACCGCACAGGGCTGCCAATCACAGACAACTGCAATCTTATATTTAAAACAAAATAATCGCAACACTAAAGAATAATCAACTATTCTTCTCTCCCTAGAACATTCTATGAACACTACCACAATATTAGGCACCCACCAAGTGTGCCATACATGCGATACGGAGAGACAAATTCTAATTCTTTCAGAGTCTCAATTAAAAACCTGCTATTAACGAAATGTACACTTCTCCAAATAATACGCCAGGAAGGCACAGATGGGGGAGTAGAGTTATAACTCTACTCTGTCCAACCTCGGAACTAGTTGCGGTGAGTCGTCAAAGCCACGCCCTGGCCGCTTTACACCCCGGGAAGAGCGCCAATACAAACTGGAAGAGGCTGTGTGTGTCCCAGGGCCGGTCTGGACGGATTTTGTCGAAGAGAAAATACCTTGTCCCCACCATGAATCGAACCCCGGACCGCCCAGCCCGTACAGAGTCGCTTTACCGCCTACGTTCTACCAGACCCATAGTGTATTAGTGATTGCATCTAAATTCCAAACAGAAGAAAAATAAGTAGAAAATAATACTGGTGTTTGTGACGGTACCCTTTTTGATCACAAAAGGTCACTCAAAATCCAGCAATTTTGATCATAAACAGTGTACAATTTAGACACTAAGCCGCTGCTTAAAAAACTATGCAAAACAGTGAATTGTTAACCGGGAACGGACACTCTGTATTAAAAAATCCAGTGTAAATGTCCATCACACATTCAGCCTCTGGCCGTGTCCTGTGTAAAAAATAGGTTGTGTTTTGAAATATAAAAACAATTTCATATAATTACATACGATGTTAAATGATAACTCTCTGACAGACAGTTAGTTGAGACATGCAGCATTTTGCGACCTTTGATCCGACTGGGAAGCGGGGTGGGGATGATACACCCGTCGGTTTATCACCGCATGAAGCAGGGCTGCTGACTGGCTCATCTTCCACATTACAGGTTAGCCCTGTTACTGCAATCATCTCTGACGTGAATGTGGTAGTGGGGCCACAGGGGTGAAAATGTTATGGCTTCTTTAAAAAAAAACAAAGCTTTAATAAAATGTCTGATAAATCGATGTCATATGATGATATGCAGTGCGCCTGCCATGTATGCTAACTAACTAACTAACTAACGCACTAACTCCATGGAGCAGAGGCCTTCTTGAGAAGCTAACAGTTTCTCAGCTAGTCAAGAAATTCCCTGCATTTTATGAAACCCGGAGGTTCATTACCGCATTCACAAGAGCCCGCCACCTGTCCCTATGTTGAGCCAGCTCAATCCAGTCCATGCCCCATCCCACTTCTTGAAGATCCATTTTAATATTATCCTCACATCTACGCCTGGGTCTCCCAAGTAGTCGCCTTCCCTCAGGTCTCCCCACCAAAATCCTGTATGCACCTCTCTTTTCCCCCCATACGTGCTACATGCCCCGCCCATCTCATTCTTCTCGATAACATGTATGCTACACGGATATAAGTGTTACATGAAGACACGCTACACAGATATGAATGTTACATGCAGGCTGCTACACAAATATAAGTGTTACATGCAGGCTGCTACACAAATATAAGTGTTATATGCAGGCTGCTACACAAATATAAGTGTTACATGCAGATTGCTACACAAAAGTAAGTGTTACATGCAGATCGCTACACAAATATAAATGTTACATGCAGGCTGCTACACAAATATAAGTGTTACATGCAGCTCGCTACACAAATCTAAGTGTTACATGCAGGCTGCTACACAAATATAATTGTTATGCAGATATTCTAACAAATATGTTACATGCAGATATGCTACGCAGATACAAGTCTTATATGTCTACCATTAAGGACATTCTGTGCGTATCCATACTTGTCTACGCACTGCCTTTAATAACTCGAAAGCATTGTTTATACTACGAAAGAACTATGCGGCCTGTTTGACCACATATACATGCTGCGACAGTAAATCCACTTGATCTGACAGCCTCTAATGCACAGTCACTCCACAGACTTGCAGGTTTACGTTTCAGAATTTCTTCAGTAGTGCTTTAGGCCCAAGGGTATTTTAAATGGCGCTAGTGTGTACAAGTAACTGCACATTTTCTGTTTTCTTTAAGATTTTGAGTCTTGTTTTCCACGATATTCTTATTTATTTTCGAAGCAATTTTTCCCCACGAAGGCAATTTATTGCACTTTGATTAGTCCAGCATTCTCGATATTGCTCTTAGTTATAAACTGCTGATAGACGCTGCTGAAAACTCGATTTCGACGTCGACGATAAGGAAACTGACGCCTGTACTTTTCAAACAGCACCCGTATATCACTGTTAAAAATCCGTAATCAAATTGAAGGTCTGCGTAATTTACTTTTGTGAAGCGTGTACTCGACATCGCTACCCAGAAGTGCCCTCTAAAGGGAAACCACAAACACTACAAAATTAAATCCTGTCTTTGCAAAAGTACAAACACCTTTGCAAATGCTGAGCGAGGACCGTGCTTCCTAGAAGGTGTGTAATTTAAAACGTCTTATTTCATGATTTAAAAATTCTGAGAAAGTTTATTTTGGATCCAACAGCGCTGAACAATAGAAGGAGGCCGCTAAAACGAAGCCAGAGAATTCAAAGGCGAGTTTTAAGGATGAAGTCCTTCTTCTACAAAACCCAATACCAAACAGAAAAGGCTAAGGTAACCAAGTCCCACTCCGAGACAATTTGTACATACCATAAATTCCATCTAATTTAGAACTTGAAAGGAAAATGAGAACTATTGACGAAATAGTTCCACTGGCACTCGTACTGTCACATAGCAAGGAAGCAACCAACAAAGACAGGTGAGAAGAATGCATAACGAAACTCCTAATTTTTTTATACCTGTGAAGTCCCACTTTCATTTCCCGTGGCTACGAAAGAAGACATATCTGTCCGCTTCTCTTTCGAACATCTTTAACCTGCAATCTGCCTCCAAGCAACAGGTAGCTCGTAATCATATACAGTATTTGATAAACTGTAAGTCTTAAATTGTAATGTGGCGAACATTCATACGGAGGGTTTCTGGTTATTACACTGTCTTGTCGTTCAGAGGAATACAGCCAAAATGTGACAATGCTGTATAATTCTGTCTGCTTATAATTCGAACATTTAATAAATCAACCAAAACGCATCTGAATATGGAGACAGAACGAAAACATCAATATCCAGCTGTGAAAGTAGAAGGATCAAAATAAGGAAAAAGGTCAAATATCTATAATAAACCGAGACAAAACAAATATCAATTAAACTATTTCTAGAGACCAAAATAATAAAGGACAAAGTATACATGACATACAGTGGCGTCTGAATATGCTGGACACTTTATCCTCTTCTTAAAAAAGGAAAAGGACCTGCACTCATCATTTATTATTTTGATAAGTGGGTGCTTTGAATAATTTCAAGATAAAGTTTTAAAAATCCTTTAGAATATTTTCTAGAGCACTCAGAAAATTAACCGTTTGGAATCTCGATATTAATAATAATTTTAATTCGTGACCCTTTAGTAAATTTCACTATAAATCTGTTCATATTTAAGTATTTTCCCAATTAAAATGAGAGAGCGAGATAGCAGATTGACAGCAAGTGTGCAAAGTGTTCCTGCGTGCGGCGCTCAGTGACTCCCTTAATTCTCATTTTGACCCTCTGATTTTGAATGATCACAAGACCATCCTATGATATAACGAATACTGGGAAATACGGATCGCATTAACCAGCAGGTCATTAACAGCACTGCAATCGATAACAAACAGATGATATTTTAGGCACGAAAAGCAATTTATCTGTTCCACCGAATCTGCAATTCATGTTCCCATTACTAACATTCGTCCAGTGTGACGCATATACCTAAACAAACAGAGTTGCCAACTGAGAACTCGGAGACAACAAGAGACTTAATTTATGTTCACATTTGTGTTCCTTGTCCTTTACACATGGGAACTTCAGAAAGCTAAAACGTAATTGGATAATGAAGTACCTAACTAACCAACTAAACAACCAACCAACCAACCAACCAACCAACCAACCAACCAACCAACCAACCAACCAACTAAATAATTCCTTGGAGCAGAGTCCTTACCGAAAAGCTAAGAATTCCTCCGCCAGTCAAGAAATTTACTAATTTATGTGGAATCCGTATGTTCATTACCATGTTTCCAAGACCCCACCACATGTCCCTATCCTGAGCCAGATTAATCCAGTCCACGTCAGCCCAACAAATTTCTTTAAAATCTATTTTATATCAATCTCCAATCTCCACTTAGTTTTTCCATGTTGTCTCTTTACTTGTAGGTTCTCGACCAAGAGAAGTGAGGCAAAAATCCTCTCCCCAGTACGTGCCACATACCGGCCCTTCTCATCCTCCTTGACTTGATCATTCGGATAGTACAGTCGGGTGCAACAACACATGAAGCTCCTCGCTGTAAAAATCCTCTCCAGTCCCCGTCACCTTATCCCTGTTTTGGATAATGAAAACCACGATTAATTTTAAATGTACACGCATTCAGTCCTTTCAAGCCTACGAAGGACATATGTCTATCGTGTCAAAATCTCTCATTATCCTTACGGTAACCGCAGCAGTAAGGCCTTATAACGAAACCCGTCTTCCCATGCCTTGACAGGTTAAACCGGTTATAAGCAGTCTACGTCATTAAGAGTTTATAAAGACCAGCGGTACTGCACGTGTGACGTACTGTAACATTTAATGACTCTGAAGTCCGTCCTCGCAACGTACGTAATATTTATGTGTTCAGTACGATTCTGAGAATAAACAGCGACTGTTTCCCTAAACAACACAAAATGTTGATTTTTATTGTGTAGAAGGAGTTTGTTTTACGTAAAGTAGGAACTGGGATCTTCAGGCGCTTTCGCAAAATTGCGAAAGCGCCTATTCGCTTAGTCATGTCTGTCTGTCCGTCTGTCTGTCTGTCTGTCCATCTATCTCTGTCTGTCTGTCTGTCTGTGTCTGTCTCTCTGTCTGTCTGTCTGTCTGTCTCCCTGTCTGTCAGTCAGTCTCTCTGTCTGTCTATCTGTGTCTGTCTGTCTCTCTGTCTGTCCGTCTATCTCTCTGTCTGTCTCCCCGTCTGTCCGTCTGTCTGTCTGTGTCTGTCTGTCTGTCTGTCTGTCTGTCTGTCCGTCCGTCCGCATGCAAAAACTCGGCGCTTGCTGGCCGGATTTTCATGAGACTTGCCATTTTGAATATTTTTCGAAAATCTGTCGAGAAAATTGAAGTTGCATTAAAATCCTACAAGAATAACGGGTACTTTGCATCAAGACCTATGTACAATTATGATAATATCGAGCTGAATTCGTCCCAGAATGAGAAATGCTTCAGACAAAAGGTGTAGATAAAACCAAAACACACAGTTTATGTTCAATAACGCTTTTCCGAAAATCTTGCCGTTTATGAGATAATGTGGAAAAATATGGTACAGCCAGACAGGCCACAGATGACAATATAATACGGCGCATGCGCTTTACATGCTGGGTAACTAAGGCAAGAACAGACACACACACTTGGAATATGTGATACTTATTACTATCACAGCAACAATGGTTACGCGAACGCACATGAATTATACGTATATTGCCTACACGTACGTTGCCTGTCTTATTATGTATGTAATTTAGATTAATTTCCGTAGTCAACGGTTTAGAGTAAATTCCAGGAAGAACCGTAAATGTCACAGACCATCACGACTAGCATCTTAAAATCAGGAACATATGTATATCAGTAGTGAACCAACAGCCAATGCATAAAATAATCATCTGCACCACCGATAAGAAAGGACAAGGACTGTGTATTTGCCTTACTGGGAAGACTTGCTGCTGCTTTCACTTAGAGTTTCAAAGGACCTTCAAGGTAGAAACAAATACACCCCACTGTCGTACGGCTGCGTGTCGTGCGTGGTCGGCTAACCAGCCTGCTTCATTAGCAGATAAACTGGGCGTTAAACTTGTCACGTGAATCACCAGCTGACTATCAATCAACGACTCGGAGTGACCGACCTACCGACTGACATACATCGAACTGCGTCTTACTTGAAAAATAAATAATAATATCATTGATAAATAAATTCCTTGCTGCTATTGAGATCTTCACCACTGAATTTCGCCTTTGAATCCTAATCTAGTCCTAGTGGATATGGTCACAGTATTAACACCTCAGTCCTCTTAATATTTACATCTATTTATTCCAAGTTCCTTTTTCACATAAAATTTCCCAACCAAATATTCTGCATGTATTTATTTTTATAGTGTTCTATATTTTCAGGAAATGTCGCATTACAACACGTCCGACAAACCCAGAAGACTAAAGCTTAACCCTTTAAAGACGAAACGTAATCTGCGTTATATAAAGACTGTGCGTACCGCGCAGTAAACACTTTCAACCTCGGTTATAAAAAACGAATGAGTTGCTGATGTTTACGGCAAAAGTTGCAGTTTGTTCCGAGATATATACAAAACACATAAACGCGATTTGAGCACTATGGAGAATTACTGAATGCTGAACCTGGTGGTACGTACAATTACCGCTAGGCTTTAAAACGTTCAACAAACACGTTCATTGCAAACCCCTACTAGTCCCACAGCATAACCTATCAATACTCAGAACCCATTCCTGTAACATTCATTTCAATACTAACCTCCAGTTGGCATATGTCCCACAAGTGACGTTTTCCCATGAGCCTTTCCACCCAGTATTTGGTATGTATTTATTGCAGTTGTTTTAAGCTTCGCATCTAAAAAGCCTAGATAATCACGGGTATCCAGAACCAGGTGAACGGCACGTTGCAAGTAATGACGACAAAAGTAAAATACCCGAACCTAATATTGAGGTCGATAAAGAAATAGCCAGTTAAAGCCCAAAGCAAGACAGCTACCAGTGACCACAATAATATACTCCTATGATTGCAGGTAGACATTTAATTTATACTTTGCATTTAATCAATCTTAATCAGAAACAGCTGTACAAACAACACACACAAACACACACACACACACACAGATATATATATATATGTATGTATATATAATTTCGCAGTAATATATGTATGCGTTGGTATGACACTAATAATTCTAATGACTACACCAGGTGCAATACAAACAGCACGTGGTGGCGCAGAATTATAATTTATCAATAACAAAATCCACGGAATACGGTCGCTTTTGGAAAGGTTACAGTTGTTTATAAAATGATAATTCTTTCACGTCTCGTAGAACCTGAAAGTGCATTGCAGATTCGTAACAGCCTCTCACTAGACCCTACCATGAGCCTGATAAGTACAGTCATCACCCCCCCTCCCCCGCCCACACCCTACGCATTGAGGATGATATTTAACCTTTTAAAGCCTAGCGGTAACTTTACGTACCACCAGGTTTAACATTAAAAAATTCTACGTGGTGTCCACATTGCGTTTATGTGTTTTGTACGGATCTCAGAACAAACAGCAACTTTTGCCTTATAAAACATTAAGAGACTGGTTTTTATAACCAAAGTGGAGAGTGTTTACAGCGCGGTACGCACTGAGTCCTTATATAAAACAGATATGCTTCGTCTTTAAAGCGTTAACATAGTACTCTCACTTGTGTCTCGGTCTCCCATGTGAGTGTTTTGAGGTATGAATATCAAAGCCGCGCTCACAACCTGCAACACGTCATACTAGTCACACGATTCGAGACAAAGTTTCAAATTTATACAGAAGGACATGTAAAATCATTATTTGTCATATTTTAACGTGTACGTTTTTGGGTATGAGGCTAACTAAGTAGCTCCATGGAGCAGAGTCCTTCCTGAGAAGCTAACAGGTCCTCAGCTAGTCAAGAAATTCACCACATTTTATGGAACCCGAAAGTTCATTACCACATTCACAAGAGCCTACCACATATCTCTATCCTGAGCCAGATCAATCCAGTCTACGCGCCGCCCCCCCCCGGGCCCCCCCGCCCGCATCCCACTTATTGAAGGTCCATTTTAATTTGGGTACGGGACTGGTACAAAAACCTTTCTTAACAGATAGGAGCTCAGCATTGCCCGAATTAACCCCGCTCCTTACTTCACTAATGCAATTTTCATTTCTTACTGTCGTTTCCAAATACCTTATACGAAACCAGTTTCGAAAAAATGCTTTAATATAATTACAGTCCTATTCTGACTTGCATTCTGATGACAAGACATCAATGCCTGGGGATGACACTGACTGGCTGAAACATTTTACTTTATTAATACGATTAACTGCCGATCCCCGTCGCCGCGCGTTCTAAGGCGTAGGTCTGCGGCCGAGCGCTTGCTGGCATTGTGGGTTCGAATCCCACCGGAGGCATGGATTTTTGTCCCTTGTGAGTGTTGTGTTGTCAGGTAGAGGGCTCTGCGACGGGCCGATCCCTCGTCCAGAAGAGTTCTACCGACTGTGGTGTGTGTCTGAGTGTGATCAAGTGAAAATGAAAACCCCCTACACCTGCTGTGAACAGGTAGAAGAGGGAAGGACTACGAACCGCATATGATGAATTAATACTAACATAAATGCAAGTTGTGTAGACGGTAAAAGAGCACATCCTTGTTGTCTAATATTATTCAAGACTGAGATATCAAAATTATTACATTTAATATTCGTAAATATCTTAAAAGTGTTAATTACCACAAACTTTTTCGGTAAAACAGAGCAGTGTAAGTGTTTGCACTTATAAATAGCGTGCAGCTAGTTTCTCTGTTACAAGAAAGGCACTGTAGTACAACGCAGTATTGAGGCGCGTTCGCGTACCCATTGTTACCGTAGAAAGGCAATAATTATTTATATTTTGAGTTTGTGTTTACAGCCTCAGTTATCCAGCATGCAAAGCGCATGCGTCGTATTATATTGTCATCTGTGGCCTGTCTGGCTGTACCATATTTTTCCACATTATCTCATAAACGGCACGATTTTTGGGAAAAAAGTTATTGAACATAAAATTTGTTTTGATTTTCACTACAACTTTTGTCTGAAACATTTCTCATTCTAAGAATAATTCAGCTAGATATTATCATAAATGTACACAGGTCTTCATGTAAAGTATCCGTTATTCTTGTCAGATTTTAATGCCACCTGAATTTTATCAGTAGATTATTGAAAACACTCTCATATCAAATTTTATGAAAATCTATCCAGTGGGAGCACAGTTGTTCCATGTGCACAGACAGACGGACGGACAGGCACGACGAAGCTCATAGTCGCTTCTCGCCATTTTGCGAATGCGACTAAACGTGGCACGTTTTCTTTAAGGTCACTTAACTTACGTGTATTGTGACAACAGAACATAAGCAAAAAGTGTATGGATGGACATATTAGCATATTTCCGGGTACCCAAAATCACGGTACATCATCCCCCCCCCCTCTCGTGCACAGGAGCAGAAACGGCAGCTGTGAGGTATGTGACAAACAACTGCTAGCAGCACCTGTGAGTCCCACATATGTTCACATCTATCACAGGTACATAAAAAACACAGGCCGCCATTCCGTGTGCCTACGTACAGCCCAGATGCGGCGCGACGGCTGTCCTGTTACAAGGGCCGTTTATATAACCCCTCTCCATGTTTCACGTGAAATACTGGCTATGAAAATGTAATTTTTATGCAATAAAAGCAAGACAACGATCCTCAGACGAACAACGTAATTTAAGGAAGAAGATTCGACATTGGTGTTACTTCTGTTTCAGCGTCAGAAACATCAGGATAAGGATCTGTAATAAATTATTATTATTATTATTATTACTATTATTATTATTATTGTAACGCGATTATATAATGCTGGTAATATTAATAAAAATTTTAGGCCTCCGACCAGTATCCCTTCGGTGGTAACGCCGACAGCTTGCTGGGAAACTACTACTTCGATTTTCGACTGGTCATCCACCGCGTTGACAGACGTTACATCATTTTTTGCAAATAATTCAAATCAAGAGACGAATGAAAGGATGTGCGAATGACACTGCTTCGTTGTGACTTCTCTGATAAACTTTTCTCTATACTTAGAGGGACTGGGAAATTGGTGGGGGTAAGGAGGTAGGTTTAGACAGGTAGAAACCCACAGTTATAATAAATACCCCATATGTCTCTCGTCCCCATCCCTTCTCACTGTCGATTCGAATCGTAACACCCCTCTTCTTCAGCCCTCTCTTCAGGGAACGGAACTATTTCTTTATTTGCAGCATCGACAGACGATAAGCCGGCGCCGTTCCACATGCAGTGTCACATCTGTGTGTAGGCACACCGCACCCCACTCCATTACATATATCTTTCTTCCTAAGGGCTTATATTCACGTCAGAATATACGGTACGTTTAATCGATTAGATTTTAAAAGACGTGACGTTTCCTCTTCGAGATAATAAGACAGAAATGAGTATACTTCTTTCACGTACAGATGACATGGTTCTCTTCATGCAGGAGCCGGGGTTATAAGATGGCATGTTTCAGAATTCGTGAAATTCCTCTTAGCGGATATTCTGACATTACCTTAAAACAGAGAACAAATTTTTAAATTTTATTTACTGTTTGCTTCGCGTCTCTGAGAGTGTCTCAGAATATATTGTGCCGAATGGTACAAGTATTAGTCACATATGACGAATTATAACACGAAATGTATTAAAGGATAAGGTAAAGCAATCCAATTACAGACCTGGACAGGCTCCTAGGGTTCCAGAATGTTGAGGTTCCCAGATTTCTAGACAGACGACACGCAAAGGTGTTAAGGTTGTCAGCCCTACGCACCGGCCGCCTTTATCCCCCAAGAAAATATCCCTGGTACTCATTTCTGCTAGAGGCTGAGTTGACCCCAGAGCCACAGTGCGGCCGGAAGGATAATGTCAATGAAAAATTCCACCATCGGAAATCGAACCCGCGACCTTCCGGTTTGTAGCGCAGTGCCTCAACCAACTGCGCAACCGCGTACATATTAAAGGGGTCTGGCCTAATTTGGGGTATTTTCCCTCATTTGGATATAATGAGGAAGAACACAAGAAACCCTCGTTAGGATTGCCGATGACCCAGCCAAATTTCGCAAAAAGGGCCTCCTCTATACAAGGCATAAAAGCCACCAATAGAGTCAACCTTCATTGCAGGAAGTCACCCTTGCAGATATGTAAGCTTTGTGGCAGTGATTCCAAACAAATCTCTTATTATTCAGCAGGTTGCAATGTACCTGCAAGTCGGTCAGTATTGCAGCCTCGACCCTCTGCCTATAACAAGGCTAGATGTAGGTGGTGACACAGCTTATTCTATGAAAAGTTCTTTCAAGAATATTCAAGTCCAGGTGAGCGCATTCAGAGAAACGCAATGCCATGGCACACACCAACAGCTATATGTGTAACACTGCTTCACTGGAATGGTTGTCTGCGGGCATCATACATACGGGTGGAAAATGTTAGACTTTTCTGGTCAAGTTCCAGTTAACTAGTAAATTAATATTTATACAATGTGCGTCCACTGGTGTACAAAATTTCCAGCAGCAAATATTCTACCTACATTCAGTTTTTTCCAGATATGACTTTATAGAATCCACTGCTGCCATGTTCGTAATTTTTAAACATACAAAAAGTTTCATATGCGTAATTTCTACATGCATTTCGATATGTCGCAATATAAAGTGCCATAAGCATCAGTCCAGTTCTACCATATCGAAAATTCAATACATATTTCAAGCCGCCATCCTACCATTTCCTTTATAAAAAGATGAATTTTTTAAGATCTATCAAAGTAAAGTTGTCTCTGTCCATATCATTAAGGCACATAGAGGGTGCAGAAGTGAAGATCCGCTCATTCTTATCTGAAGACACTAGCCCGAGGCGAGGGGCCAACCTCATGCCTCGGCCGCATTACCCTCGGTAAAGAACGCCAGTACCCATTTAATAAGAGGTTGAGTGGAACCCAGAGCCGGTCTGGACTTTTTGAGAAAAGAAAATCTCTTTAGTTTTCTGGATTCGAACTACGGACCATCCAGTTCGTAACTAGTCGTTACACAATCGACACTGTCCTGGCTATTTTTTTTTGAGACCCGTTACCGTGCAAATGTCATGAACCTGCATTGCGTGGCGCTAGTTTAATTTCCACCACAGAAATTTGCATGACTATCATGTTGGTATTATTTGTGATGTGAAAATACAAAACACAACGCCGAATAGATTTTGGTGGCATAACGGTTATTCGAAGTTTCATGAACAGCCGTCAAATGCTGAAACAGTTAAGAGAAACTGACCTACAGACAGACGGGTATGATTGTGCGGGAAGGTAGGCTAGGAAAGTTGCGCTAAATTTTAACTTTGGAATGATTCTTAGGGGCGTTCGAGTAAGTCGGGTGAACAACGTGTTATTTCGTCATGTATGTCCGCCTTTCTGTCCTCTTGTAGTAGATCGACACCTGCTGGTCTTTTATGAAAACCTCTCAAGAAAATCCAAATTTGATTACGAGCGGAAACAATATAGGGCACCTTCCATGAAGACCTAAAAATGTTTTGTTGATGCCGGCGACACAAAATCGCCATAAGACATTATTGTTAGCGACTTACAGCGCAATAATTCGAAAGTAAAGCATTGTTACCTTCCCATTGCAACTTTTTATATATCGATTACTTTGTTGAAATTTCATATCTTCTTCAAAACAGACTTAGAAATTAAATACAATAAAACCTCTTTTAAACAGAACTTGGGCATAACGGAAATAATTCTTCCCGGGAAAACTCTTTACAGTCCCCAGGATCCAAACTTCAAGTACGTTTATTTAAAAGAACAGGCCTTAAAAATGTATAAAAAAATCGGCCCCTTGTCATAAGCACGTTTCACCTTGTCACACTTTGCTCGCCCTGCAACATCGCCCTACCACTGGGCCACCAATCGAGCTGATACTCCTTAATAAACTCTGAGATTTTAGTTTCTCACGGCAGTGACTGTGACGTGTAATACTGTAGTGCGTCATAATGCTTTGTAAGAAACTACTGCCTCCATCCTCATGGCATGACTCACTCTTTTATCCTGAAGATTAATCAAGTTTATGCATCCATATAGAACCATAAGACGTCATGGCGTCATATCCCATCTAACAGAAATTTTCTTAATAAGCCTGGCTTGATATTTATTTTGGGCTAATTAGAGTCGAACTCGGTTATAACGTCATGAAAAGGGACTGAATATTTTGTATCGTTATAACCGAGAAGTATAATATTATGGATAACGGAGAGGAATTAACTGGTACCACAGAGTATCTGACGCTATAGACGATGTGTCGTATAAACAGACGTCGTTATAACCGGGGTCAACTCTATTACAGACAGTACTTACTTTCGTCAGATTTTCATTTTCTGTACGTCATGGTAACTTGAAATTTTCAGAATTGGCTGCCAGGTTTATAGAGTATCATGGCGAACATCCTCAGCATCTGACATGTCTAAACACGAAAAATTTATGCTACGCACAATTAGGCCCGTTTCGTGTCCACACTTCTGTAAACCTTTCAACACGAAAACATGTGGCAAGAGAAACTGCGTGCATTAGACAGCAGATTTCAAGCATGTTATGCTTTTTTTTTTTTTGCATGAATGCAGGATTACAATGGCTGTCATTTCAGAAACCATAATCATTCTTGAGTTCTTCTAAACTAACAGTAATTTGTAAACAGGTTACGAGATAGCGGATTTATCTGCAGATGGCCTCGAAAGAAATACATAGTTCATAGCATGATTATCTAAAAATGTGGCAATCGTAACCTCTTATATTATATTTGGGGTAGGGGTAGATATTTTACTGTCTTTTAAAATCCAATCGTGACCATGAGCAGCATACGGGCCCAGTGCAAATTATGCGATAATGCCGGGTAGTCAGTACAGCGACTACGCTACGGGCTAGAAAGAGGAGAGTTCTAATCCCGGTCGGAGCAATGTACTCCCGGTAGAGCGACCCGGCATCCATTGAACAGCACTGTGTGTGGTATTTAACCCTTTAAAGACGAAGCGTATCTGTTTTATATAAGGACTCAGCGCGTACCGCGCTGTAAACACTCTCCACTTCGGTTATAAAAACCAATCTCTTAATGTTTTATAAGGCAAAAGTTGCTGTTTGTTCTGAGATCCGTACAAAACACATAAACGCAATGTGGGCACCACGTAGAATTTTTTAATATTAAACCTGGCAGTATGTAAAGTTACCGCTAGGCTTTAAAAGGTTAAAGACGATGTCCATTTCTAAGGATACATGATGGATGAACGCATATGGAATATTAATGGAATGATACTGACTGGGGAAAGCTCTAAGAAAGACTTTTCGCAGTGCCATTTTGTCCACCATAAATTCCGGGGTACTGAAAATGGGCGTGCACGGTTAGGGACTGGCGACTGACTTTAAAAGCCACGGCACGGTCAGTTGTAACAAAAAACCTTTCGGTTGCAAATGAATGAACACAAATTCAACTTCCACAGCTATTATAGTAATAAGAACAATATCAAGTTACCTTTATTAACTACTATGAAACCTAACAACATGTTTCGGCTAAAATTAGCCATCTTCAATTCAATTCCAGATATTTGTCTGCTTCCAGACCCACTAAACCTAAGGTGTTTAAAATAATGCCTCTACATTGTGATGTGTGTTATTGTAAATGCATTTTGTTTAGTGGGTTTAGAAGTAGAAATGTGCTGGAATTGACATGACAATGGCCAATTTTAGCGGAAATATGTTATTAGAATTTGTTATCAGTTAACAGAAATAACGTGACGCTGTAATTATAGAATGGATAGTAACAGGAAAGTAAGTCAAGTATTTAATAATAATCCCCAGAGAAGTCGACTAAGAAGACGACCAAGAAACAGATGGTAGAACTGTCTTCAAATAGATATTAATACGTGCAAAATCAAAAACTTGAAACCGAGGTAAAAAACAGAGCTGATTGGGAGAAGGCCATTAACCGTTTGAAGACGAAAGGTAATCTATTTTATACAAGGACTCAGTGCGTACCGCGCTGTAAACACTCTCCACTTCGGTTATAAAAACCAATCTCTTAATGTTTTATAAGGCAAAAGTTGCTGTTTGTTCTGAGATCCGTACAAAACACATAAATGCAATGTGGGCACCACGTAGAATTTTTTAATGTTAAACCTGGTGGTACGTAAAGTTACCGCTAGGCTTTAAAAGGTTAAGGATTTGAAGATCCCCATTTTACTGTAATGCAATCGAATAAGATGTGGCATTTATTAATACAATGACTGTAAAAACTGGACTTGCATTTATTCATTTGTTTCACTAACACAGCAGAATGCACGAAGGAAATATAAAGATAATCGGATGGTTCCATGAAAAATTAAATTTTATGTGTTTCTAACTATGGTACATTGTATTTAGGACTGCTTAGCTTCAGGAATTGTTCTAATATCCCAAAAATACAAAATACGAGAAACTAAACCAAAGTTTCGGAAATCATATCTTTTTCAGTTCTGAGATACAAAAATTTGGAAACATCTACACAGAGAAGCCAGTTAGAAGAAGCTATTTTCAATCCCTGCACTTCTCACGCTTACTTTTCTAAGAAAAATTCCACAAATTGTGCAGTCTTAAGTCTATGAAATATGTTGTAAAACTATAACTGAGAATAAATGTCGGGTGAGCAGTCAGTCAATGAAAAGCAGAACACGGGATGGCCCTTGTATGGGCTGCACATTTTCACACACACATAAAGGCAAGCCGCTACTCCCACAGACACGTAAAACCGAATGAATTCTTGCCGCAAATGCATGGAATCTCCCAGTAGTTTCTTGGATTCGAACTTGTTCGCTAATACACCAAAGTTAAGTACCCACATCTCAACGGCATAGAGGCTACCTACTTTCATGGTCAGTCCTGCCTTTGTTCACAAAATTGTCTGTAGACAGGCCTTTGCTAGAGACTACCTTTTGTAGCACTTTTAATAAGAATACCTTAAACTCAGAACTCTTTGCAAGTGTACAAGTTTATGCTACAACAGTAGAAGAGTGTGACTGTGCAGGTCTGTAATGTTTAGCCCTTTAAAGACGAAGCGTATCTGTTTTATATAAGGACTCAGTGCGTACCGCGCTGTAAACACTCTCCACTTCGGTTATAAAAACCAGTCTCTTAATGTTTTATAAGGCAAAAGTTGCTGTTTGTTCTGAGATCCGTAAAAACACATAAACGCAATGTGGGCAACCCTTTAAAGACGAAGCCTATCTGTTTTATATAAGGACTCAGTGCGTACCGCGCTGTAAACACTCTCCACTTCGGTTATAAAAGCCAGTCTCTTGATGTTTTATAAGGCAAAAGTTGCTGTTTGTTCTGAGATCCGTACAAAACACATAAACGCAATGTGGGCACCATGTAGAACTTTTTAATGTTAAACCTGATCGTATGTAAAGTTACCGCTAGGCTTTAAAAGGTTAACAAAATCACCAACACAAGACGTAAATACAATTGTACCAAGAAGTCCAATACTCGAGGAAAATGGGATCATCTACAGGGAGGGCACGTCAGTCACTCCTCAGGTGGCTAAATTGAAATTTTAAATCTATCTGGCAATCACAATTTCCGCACAATTCCTATCAGAAAACACATGAAAAAAAGGGGCTTCGCAACATACTTTATTTCCAGTTTTATTGTCTATTTTACAATGCTGTATCTTATGTAGCAGCCTTCAAGAAGTGGGATGGAGAAACATGAACTGGATTGATCTGGCTCAGGATAGGGACAGGCGGTAGGCGCTTGTGAATGTGTTAATGAACATTCAGCTTCTCTAAAATTCGGGGAGTTCCTTCACTAGCTGAGGACTTATTACCCCCTCAGGAAAGACTCAGCTCCCTTGATATATTTATACATTATGTAGCAATACGTTACAAAATATTAATTAAATGCGAAATATTTTGCCTCTATTGCTAGCAAAAATATCTTCCCCTTCATTTTAAAGACCGGTGCAAATTTTTTTTTTTTTATCTCAGGCAACTGACGATGGGGCAGTATACTGAATACTTCAAAAGTAACACAGAGTTGTGTCATGTGATCCCAAACCTCAAATATTTGCCATTGCAGAAGGAACTGAAAGCAGGGGAAGTCAGCGTGAACTTCAACATGTAATACTCCCGCCCTTTCAACTAACACGAGAGACAAATGTTTCTTTCGCACCACCCATATTGCTGTATCCGAAAGAACTTTCTTCGATGCAAGCAGGCACATTTCCTGGGACACTAAAGTTGTTCTTTCACAATTTGGCACCCAAGGTCATGGTCGAATGGTTATCACAATTACTGGACATCCCTGGTTCAAATCTCCGTCGCAACGCCAACTACCTTGACTACGGTTTTCGTGAGTTTTCGCATTCACCCCAGGTATATTCCATAACTCCCCCAGTTAAGCTATGACTGTTTCCTTTCACATCCTCCCCAGTTCATTAACTAACCATCACACCATTCGAAACTACAGACTACAGCCTGAGCCACTGTCAGCGTCGTTAAATGAAGCATAAACAAACTGAAAGGAAAAAACGTGGGGTGAACCGGAAACCCAATACCACAATATATGTTAAGATGCCTTTCCTTTCCGCTACAGGGCGACGTTTTGTGTTATTACCACAGCAAATAAAACATTTGTAAACTCGATTTGCTTCCAGCAGACAACAATTCTGTCATCCCTTCTACTCATGTATGCTAGCTGTACGAAGTGGTACCACAGTTGTTTAAGAACTCTGTAGCATATGATATGATTAAGCATCAAGTTGAAACAGTCTAATGGGACACAATTGCTGTTATGTACTAGCACGGTATTTGTAAAATGCAACCTACGCTTCTAAACTAACAAGTACGTCAATGCAATTCTTGCCATAGAAAATCGTGTGCACGCATATAAAATATCACTTTTTTCACAGAGTCACACAAAATACCTGCATATAGCTTCCAATTCTGACATGTCAAGTTTTTTGCAACTTCAAGGTTAGGTGACTTCAAATATGTAAAACACAATTTCACTTGCCCGATATATTAACTTCCAACCCAACAGTTACGCCCCCACATCCGGCCAGCCGTTTAATTAGGTTATGTTTGCGGACAGCTTGAGCACTGTAAGATTTCAATTGCGCCACCAGTGAATGATAATCTACGGCATGGAACGTGTTCCTTGAAGGGGTGTGGCATGTAATGTGAAAGGGGTATTTCCACGTGTTTGCTACGATAAATTGGGGTGTCTGATGCCACCCCATTCTATGTTACATCCACATTCATTTACACAAACACAACAGACGAATTTACTCAGCGTTACTACGGACAGTACTTAAAACACAAAAATTAAACAATTTATTTTTTTATCAAATGCAGTGTTCATATGCGTGTAGGTACGTAGAGATAAACGTCGACATTTGAGGTTACAACTGAGGTCTAGGTCTCACGCACTCTTTCTAAAAAGGCAACTACGAAATTCACTATAAAACAAACGTAACTGGCAATTTTGCTAATGTGACGTCTATGCATGGGCACTTAGGTATGCCGTGCTGTAAATAGTACACCTTTAAACACTGTCACAAAATTAGACTGCAATATTTCCTTACCTTACTTGCCAACGACGACAATTTCGCCACTCAACCAGGTTATGGTTCGTTCTTCAAGAAATGTGACAATGTTCTTCAGTTAATATACACGTAATAAACACGAATATTCTCACACTCTACGGAATAACATTAAACTAAACTTATTACTGGGCGTGCTAGTATTACTAGTACGTCTTACGAAGCTAGTTCTGCGACAGAGTAGTGTATTTACAGTAGAAACCCGGACCAACGGCCACAACGTACCTAACGCGATGAGAGAAGCAGACGATGTGCTTCAACTGTTCGCGAGAGTCGCCCGCCAAAGTTTTACAGCCATGCGCGCGCGCACGTGTTCCCGGTTGACGGCGTTGCCAAAATTAATATAATTATTAATTCCGTCTAAAGAAAAATATTTACATATACACTTCCCTCTAAAAAGTGAATGGGCGCGAAGTGCCACAAAGATGTCCTCCGATAGTCGATTATTTAATTTTGTAGCAAGTAATCGATTTTACTCCTCGATGTACTGATACTACTCGTCCTAAAAACATCACATATGAACGTTGATTATATGTTTGACAGAGCAAGTGCAGGTAGCTTGTAACACAATGCGTTAAGGCTAATGTTACCAGGACTGTGGCCGGCATACACTAAAGTAAGCAGAGAACTGTGTGTGGTATAAATCATAATCGACGTGGTAACAAAACTTTTTCGCGTACTGTTGCTGTGAATATGCAGTCAGCAGTCGGAATTCGTGGATTGTTTAATTTTCTGTATTTTGTTGCATTTGCGATTCTGAGTTTAAATGAAAGTAACGTAAATTTTAACTTACGTTATATTGAAAAGAGACGTTTGTGGTCAAAGACACAAACAGAAAATATCTTTGGTTAACAAACGTACAGAGTTTTATGAAAAATGGAACTAAACAAACCTCAGCTGTTGGCGAGACTTTATATATAACCTACTATTTAAAGCCTTTTACATAAGTTAAAGGTCACTGGGGAGTAGAGTAAGATATTTTCCCTTAAATTAATACTATGACACTGAACTGCAAAGATATTGCAAGGAACTGTTATAGTTTAAGCAACTGTTTTCGCTGAATGGAAATAAGTCGATTATTCTACACACACAAGACATCACATTTTGTTGGCTGTTGTTGCTTCGTATGGTATTATCGTTTTTTTGAATCTCGATTCGAAAATTACGTAAATCTGAGAGACACAAGGTAACACATTTCCTAGTAAAAAAAATTTATTTTAGACAAAGGGGTTTAAGTTGTTATTTCGTTCCTTATTAACCGGTCTTATACTCCATAATGAGAGTCTACCGTCTTTGACAACACGTCCATCTCGAATTCAGAAGGAACCAATCTAGAACCAATCTAGAACCAATCTAGAACCAATCTAGAACCCCTCCTAAGTATCATCTACCATGCAGGCGGTACTTAAGATCCCTGCCTCAGTTTCCATACTTAAACTGCAGGTTAGTAAACGTAGCACATGCTTTACACTTCTGTCTTGGTCCACCATCACCTGTATCCCACTCAGTCGATGAGACCTTATCCTAGCGGTAGATTTATCCTTCTGAAAAATAAGCGAAACCCGAGTAATTTTGACACCATTAATCACAGTCTGTCGGTAACCTAATGCAAGAGAAATACGGCACTAATGATGTAGTGTATGTTACAGAACAGAGGTCAACAATTTTTAAAGCTCCCTAATTTAAGACACACTTGCAGCTGAAGATGGTATTTAATGGAACGGTTAGTACGGGCAATGTGACGTCTGCAAGTGACTCCTAGATGTATTGATATGGCGCAAGAAACTGAGTGAATGAATGAATGAAGTCCCGAAGCCTGGTTGTGGCAGTTGAAAAATCACCACTACAATAAGCTGAAGTTTGGAGAGAAAGACAGAGATAATAGTATTCTATAGTTAGACAGAAGTTTTCGTTACTGGACATATGAGTGATCTGTCCCAGTGCTGGAAAATCAACAACACCCGTGCAAAATCCGGAGGGTTAATTTCTTTCGTCCATCCTCTTTTACTCTCCTCAAATTTGATTCTGTTGAAAGCAACATTTTTTAAACTTCAAAGAAGAAGTTTTCTTCCGTGAAATTGTGATTACCTAAAGCCATTCTATCATAGAACTACTTTATTTTAAAAATTCGTATGTTTCGAAAAATTTCCTAAGCACAAATTAATAAAATTAGGGATGAGGACACAAATATATGTACATGTGAGTTTTCCTAATTTTTTTTTCAGTTGTAAAAGAACAGCTATGCCATGTGATATGCAAGACATACACCCAGCAACTCGTCATATCAAATAAAGCAGTAGGTATCTAACGCTTGTTTTGGCCTTTGTCTAGTACACTAACACGAAAAATTTACTAACATTTTGAAATCAGGTTTTCATAACAAAGTTTCTGATGAAAGGAATCACCTTGAAGCACCCACTCTCCTTCATCGCCTCTCTTATCATACCGTACGCTATTCCCTAAATCTGTGAATCTCAATTGGTGCAGTACAGTCTCCCACAACAGGTCGTGAGTGGCAAACAATTAGGTTACTCACTTCTTCATTTAATAACATGGCTGCAAATGCATGCATGCATGCATACGTTCCTCGCCACGTCTTCATTAAGTGATATTTAATTAAGCAAAGATACACTTTGCCTTTAACATACAGCACATTACGTACCTGATTAAATATTTTTATATAATATGAATTTAATATATCAAGTGTTCCGCTGTCATTTATTTGCAAATACGTCTCGTTTTCGGCCCAAATTGTGTCTTCATTTTGTGATTTTTAATTCCAGAATAGGTGCGAATTTGATGCCGTGAAATTGACTTCACGTGTTCGATCCGTCCTTCTATTAGCACTTATTTTATTTTTTACGTATTCATGGGTATAGAAGTTACCATATGCAGGTCCTACCTCAAGAAATACAAAAGGTAAAACACATTTAACCCTTTATAGACGAAGCGTATCTGTTTTATATAAGGACTCAGTGCGTACCGCGCTGTAAACACTCTCCACTTCGGCTATAAAAACCAGTCTCTTAATGTTTTATAAGGCAAAAGTTGCTGTTTGTTCTGAGATCCGTACAAAACACATAAACGCAATGTGGGCACCACGTAGAATTTTTTAATATTAAACCTGGTGGTACGTAAAGTTACCGCTAGGCTTTAAAAGGTTAATTACATGTGTTTTGTATTTTGCATTTCTTGTGTTTTGTAATTTCGACCAATTTCATGAAACTGTCCCAAATTTCCGTTTTTTTATAGAAAGGGTTCAACAGAAATAAAAGCTTCAGATGAACTTTTCTGTTCTTCATGTACTATTGTATCACTCTTTCTAAATTTGTACGGAAGAAAATCAGAAACCAAAATCTCAAACAGAACTATCGTGGAGAGATGCTGATACAAATTTTTGTAGAAATACGTTCAAGAGACACAAAAAAACAACTGACGATGTTTAACTTTAAATTATTCTGAGAATAATAAATTGTAATCATCTTGACTGAAATTTTGAACAATTCGTCTCCTCCCAAATTAAAAACACACAATTTTTCAGAGATTGGATGTGCCTCCTTCTGCAGGTGGAAAAATTAAAGGGGAAACCCCAATCAATTTGGGTTGTAAGCTAGAGGTAATCTCACTTCCTGAGACAATGGTCAACGTGTAAAACTTCAGTTACTACCTCAATTAAAAACATGTAAGCAATAATTGTGTAACTGATTTAACAAATGACATATCGTGTGTTCCTCTTATTGATACACCTCAATGAAAATTTCCCCTACTGTTCGGAGATCCTATAGGGTCACGTAGTTTCCCATAGGATCCCCAGGGTTTGGAGGAAGTCAGTTATCTCTGGCACAGGAACAAAGTTATTAGAGGTACGTTACCGCGCCGTCTAAAGTAATATCATAGCAATTTCAAAGAAAGTGCTGACAGTATATTAAATTCCAGTGCGACGTAATTGGCTTGCTGTTGCAATATGATATTGTGAATGTTAGACTCCGTTATTATCAACAGTTGTTAGAGGAAATAAAAACACATTCTAATTTCTAAATGGAAATTTTGTTGCGCTGTAATGAACCTGCATGCAATAAAAAGACCGACACCAGGAAGCCATGTTACAAATTTCTACGTCTGTTTCTGCTCTGGTGCTGTAACTTGTCTATTAGAATACCTAACCGCAGATCGCTGATGTACGTTTTTCCTGGTTTTCCATCCAGCGAGGTAAGTGCATTGTCTGCCCAACGAATGCTATGAGTAAGTACTACAGGTCTGCTCAGGTTGCGATTTACACATTATATCTAATACGTGATAAATGCCGCGTAGGTTAATTATAACCTTACTGAAAATCGCTTGTATATTTCGGTTCGCCTATACCTTTACAAAGCACTGAATGCCTTCTATAAAGCAAGAGCTGTATAAGTATTTGAAACATGAAATGCCACGTACTCCTTCCACGGATACACCTTAATCTCACATATATTTTCCTTTAAGTAATACATGTGTAGTCGCTCGACTCAAAATGTAAATTGGGTGTACACCAAAGACTATTACTTCAGCATGGAAATGGAAGAGTAATGAAAAAAAAAAGGATTGCCAAACACATACTTTACGTCATTTTTGCCTCCATTGAGCGCGCAGCATGGTAAAGGCAGGTTGGTAATCTAAACTATGGATGGAGTGCGCGCCTAAAACATAGGCAGCCTGCAAATTGATAGGGTCAGGAGTGTGGGTGACAGCTCGCAGCGGTTGAGGGCCATCAAAAGCTCTTTGAGAGAGGGCTGCGACACTCGATCGCAATCAGGCACAGCAGAGGCTGCATGGGCAGGCCCTAGCATGCCTTCCCTGCATGTACCTGCTGAGTTTTCTGCGGCCAGAAATAAATAATGTGTAATAAATGCTTGTCATGCTAACCCATACCTCAGAATATAATACTCTGGAAAATGGCATTAGGGTAAAGAGAGGGCATATAAAGGACAATTTTGTCCCTATAATTAAGCGCCACGCTATGAATATTTGTAGTGAGTGGAGATATAACTCCATGTATTCTTAATCTCGGTATGACACGAAGATGAGTGGCCAGCTTAACGCCCCAGTCGTTTTAAACCCCTGGTCTTAACCCCCCCCCCCCCCACCCGAGAAAAGAATCCGTGACACCCACAGAATAGGAGGCCGACTATGCTCCAGGACCCGCATGGACGCTGAGGCGATATAACAACCACGACACATAAAAATAATTACAGCTATAATAAACTAATTTTCTAGTGATATAGGCACGTGGTTTAATGCCGGACAGGTATGACCTGCCAGTTACGCAAAATTTATAAAATTGGTATTGTCCATTTAAGAATCAGTTGCAATGCTTTCTACACTTGCTCCACTGTGCCGATTCAAAAGGCAAAGAAATACATTCTAGAGCCACGATTTCTACCTTTCATGAACATTTTGTGAAAACAACTACTTGTCCAGCTACGGTAACTCTGGTTTCATTCTTACAGCTGTCAACTGAGGTGAGTGCCGATTTAGTTTTCCTGAAATTACACATTTATGGGATGTCTGGCAACGTCGCTTTCTCTGATTGTTACAGGACAGCTGTTGGTTCGTAGCAGCTGATGCCCACATGGAAAGCGAGCAGAAGCATTGGGGGTGGGGGGAGAGAGAGAGAGAGAGCGAGAGCTTGTGCAGTGTAAGCAAAACGGTACGTGGCACACATACACCGCGACAGACATTCAGAATAGTAACACAGCTGGGGAATGTTATACTCCCCTTTCCTTGTCTAACCCTTGCAGACTTGTATGGTGTTACAACAAAGTTAGCTAACGAAACATGGCTAATGCAATAACGAAAATAAAACAGAAATAATGTGAATAAGGCCCACCATAGATAAGATATTTTTGAAAATGCTACAAAAATATGTGAAATAAATAATTTTGCTCCAGTTCAGAAACATTTGCACTGCTTGATTGTGTCCACATGGGATGGATAAAATAGAAAGCTCAAACATCCGGCGTTCTTAGACCACCTACCGACAGTCAATATCGGTAGTAACCTATAGTTCACATCAGTGTATTCCTATTAGGATCATACATTTTATCACAGAAATTGCAAAATGTAGCAATAGTGATAGTGCTGTGTGGTATTTATACCGTTCAATACACTTCGGACCCGTCCCCTTAATGATTGGGTTAAATGTTTCTCACATGCATAGTACTTTGTTACCATAGCAACGGTGACTCCTTGGGCGTGCAAATACTTCCACGGAGCCCGTTGACAGTTGGTGCACAGAGAACCAGTTCCAGTACTCCGTGACCAGTACTACCACTTCCCGCGTGTAGTTGGCAACACCTGTAGTGTAAAGAAATAAATTGTTCCGTCAAGTTTTGCGCGTTAGGGAGGTAAGAAATACGAGCATACGTTGGGGGGGGGAAAGAAAACATTCAAAATAGAATTTTCCTTGATGAAACCATCGGTGTAAATTTCCAATTCGTCATGCTGGAGTACTGATGAAGGGAGCAGAAATGGCAGAAAATACTCCAGAGAGTGATCTGGGAAGCATTGAATGTTTTCAGAATTATACAGCACCAGAAGTCTTTATACAAGGTTTAGCTGGAATTGTGGACCAACAAGATGTAGAAGCTATGATCAGAGCACAGAAACAAATGTAAGGAGTTCGCATTCATTTATATAAGTGAAGTTATTTTTCAACCATTGCATATCTGCCGAGTAGAATTTCTTTTATAATTTTACCGGACGTCTTTAACTGTTGCAGGTTACAGAGATTTGAAAAGACGAACGAAATGTTAACCAACTGCAATGCTCTTTCTGTAAATCGCTTAAAGTCAGCCGGTGCAGAGTTTAAGAAACACACACAACTACTTTTAGAAATGAAAAAAGATTTAGACACCATTTTTAAAAGAATAAGAATAATGAAAACTAAACTGGCGTCACAGTATCCTCAGGCATTTTCTGGTAAGCTTTTTCATCTTGCAGTAGTAACATAAACTTTTTTGATGTCTCAGTGACTTGTCCTTTGTAAGTTCTTCTATTTATTAACTATTAAAACGTAAGAACACACCCACAAATGTGTGCATTAAACTATAAGAAACAAGAACATTCATCTGAAACATAGGTTTGGTATAATTTCAGCTGTGACTGAGAAAAGCCTTAATGTGGAGAAAGAAGAAGAAATTGAAGCTGAAACTAAGTCAGAGTCTAACAAAAGGAGATCATCTGAAAATATCACAATGTCTACAACAAATGTTACAAGAACTGGTTCAGTTAAAGAAGCACATTATCACAGGGATAAAAAAAGTAATGAAGATGTAGAAGAAAGTCATGAAGAATGTAAGTACTTCTGCTTATTTTACCCATTCTGTATGGAGAGATAGGTGTGGACATTTGTTTTCCCCCTTTCTTTCTTGAATAGTGTGTGAAGCGGGTGGCTTGTTTTTATGGAACTTATTGTAATTGTGATGTCACTGGAGTCTTGACATCATTATACCAACCCATCAAAAGTGTGCACTCATGAGGTGTCAGTGACACTAAGTAAATGTAAAGGTGAATTTGTCCCTGTGCATGCCATGATGGCATGCTGGGGAGTAGAGATATAAATTAACATGTTCCTAACCACAGTGGTAGGTGGCAATGAGTGGTCACCTTCATGCCCTGGTCACTTTGCCCCCACGTAAAGAGTCCATGTTAATCTAATGGTAGGAGGTTGGATGACTGCTGGAGCTGGTCTGGGCATTTTGGTCAGGAGAAGAATTACTTGCCTCTGCCAAGAGTTGAACCACAGTTTCTAAGTTATTCAACCCATAGCATGGTCACTATACTGACTATGCTATACCATTAAATGTAAAAAAAAGGAAAGAGATCCCTATAGAGGCCTAAGGCCTAAGGAGGAGTAGAGGTGTAACTGTACCCTTTCATTTATCTCAGTGCTAGTGTGGCTAGGCGCACACCACAGCCACTTTACCCTCAGAAAGACCTGGTACCCCTTGTAGAGGCAGCTGGGTGGCCCCTAGGGCTGTTTGGGACGGGTGCGGAAAATCTTGCTGTTACTGGGATTCGATCCCTGGACCGTCCAGCCCATAGCAAGTCATTATACTGACTGAGCTATTCCAGCCCACACCATTTAATGTAGGGCCCTTAAATTTTGTGAAGTAATGTTTTCAAAATTTTTCTCTCACCCTATGGGAAGTATACGGGGGGGGGTTCCGGAACACAGTGCTGAGGAGAATGCAACTATTTGAACCCAGGAGAGAAGAAATAACACGAGAAATTGCATGATGAGCTTCATAATTTGCACCATTGACCAAACATTACTGGGATCAAATCATGTACAATTAGATGGTCAAGACATGCAGCACGCATGGAAGCACTGCAAACTGAATTTAAGTCAAAAAGCATGATCGAGGGAGAACCTGGGAGACAAGATTGTAAGTGACAGGATAATATTGAAGTGGATCTTAGAGAAATAAGGTACGAAAATGTTACCGGGCTTTGTCTAGCCAAGGGTAGGGTCAAATGGTAGGTTCTTGTGAACGCAGTAATAAACTGTTGGGTTCCTTAAAGGCAGGGAAATGGTTGACAGAGTGATTATGTGCATCTCAGGAAGGACCCTTTTTTCATGATGACCCTCAAACAGTGTGCATTTTCGCGAGGTTTCGGGCTTCTGCCACATTGTAGTTGAGGCCTCTGGTCTTCTGGGATGTTATGCAGCATAGGTTGGTAGGTGGTTACTGACCTTACAGTTTGACCATGGGACTGATAGGTGTGTAACATCCCATGTGTATCTTTTGTTCAGGTGTCTTGTAGAGGGAAAGTATTTGCACCATCTGAGTTGTCTCTCCTACTTTGTCAGCTGCAGTGATAACATAGAGGGTTAAGGTTCCTGGTTCTCTTAAGATATCTGATTACATGTCTGTCAGAATAAATACTTGTATCGGCGTAAAACATGGGACAGTCTCACATTCAAGATAAACCCTAGACCATCTTCTGTGTAGAGTGAAACTGTATGAATAAGATGTGGATTTTCTGTTCTGTCTTTGTTTGGGTGCCCTTTCAAATAAAATTTAAGAAAGGGTGTCAATTCAAGGGTGAAGCTTGTCACCATAAACTGACTAAAAATTTCAGTTACAGAAATAAACCAATCAAATGGCTGCAAATAAATCACAGTTGTTTTGTAAGACTCTAGTTTCATTAATTTTGTTTTTGCAGTTCTGGAAATGTTTCCCTTATTTTGGACATGGATGGGTTTACACTGGGGCATTGAATGTTTCATATGAATCTCATATCCTCTAGGAAATGTTGGAAAATCCAAAAGAAAATCCACAAATATTTAAGCTTCCCCACATAAACACAAGGTGTGTTACTAGACAGGAAGTGAAAATTTTGTTAGGTATTAATGCAAGAAGGGTTGTACAGTATCAAAACTTGGTTTCATTCATTGCGTGAAGAGCCTTTCCACAAAAACCCAGTTATGTACCCTTTTCAGCCACATGACCCATAGTTTTGATGAGCAGCGTCTTCAGTTCACAGTGGCAAACTTGATCAGGAGTTGACATTTTGTTAAGATAAGGTTTGATTTTATTTGGGTGGATACCTGTACACAAAACAACTGACACTGAATCACACAGAATCCATATCTTATTCATGAAATTCCTCTTCATGATGCAAAAATTGGCATTAATGTACCCAGAATATGGTGAGTTATTATGGGTCATTTGTTTTATTCAGATACAGTTAATTCTAAGAAATATGTAACTAAGATACTGCAAATGGACCAATAACCGTCAGTGCACAATGTTACTGCCACAGCCACACAAATGGAAAAAGTGACATATGTTGCAGCAGCATGCATGTACAGTGGAAAGGCGGCATTTTGGCACCGTAAAGGTAACTTATCGAACTTACGAGATTTCTTATTCTTCTTGAACTGCTTGATCATTGAAAATGGGACCGATAGGTTGTCCTCAAATATTGGTAACCAGTTACCAACCTATGCTGTGTAACATCCCAGAAGAACAAAGACCTTGTAGAATATAAAATAATATAGAATTCGCTCAAGACGTGTATTTATCTTTGTGAACCAAATGTAGTAAACAGAAACTGTCTCTTCCATACTGTTCAACAATCGAGGCATCAAAATGAACATTAGCACCACTGATGAGAACTTCGGTGCATGTATTCATTATTCACCCTCCACTTGCTACAAGTTACAGATGTTTCTAAATGACATTTTCACCTGTAGAAAATCTTGATAAACATCTGCGTTTTTGACATATTCAGTGATTTTGGACTGTCAGTGTCTGTGAAGGTACTGTATAGGCATGTTTAGCTGTTTCTTTTATTTTTGAAGATTGGGTGTTCTGTTTAGCCACTTCAGTAATATATGTGGGCATTTACATGCTGCCTGTTGTAGTGTAGAACTTTATAAATTCTGAGCATTGTCATCAAAATATCCAGTACTCTCATTTATGTTTGTAGTTGAACATCCTGGCTTTGATGATAGACATTCCATGAAGAGGGGTAACAGTTCATCCACTGACAGTGCCAATGGAAATAGCAACAATGATTCTTCACCTTGCACTTCAGACACTGGATGACATGTTTATCTGGATTCCACATTGAAACATGTTCATGTGAAAGCTACAGGAACATTTACTGTCAGATTGAACTGTTTGAAACAGGTCATTTGCCAATCCTTAATGATATAGCTTGCTTAGTTTTTAATGTAGACAAAAGGGAGGATATAAATAAGTTCCTGAAGCAGGCCAGGGTCCTACTGTGGACAGAGCCAGTGGAGAAGAAGAGGTAAATAAGTAAATAAAGTAGTTAGGTTATAGTTTTAACTTACCCTCTGCACCTACCAGTAGGAGAGGTTCAACTAAGTAAAGTGAAGTTTTAATGTGTAATTTTGATTGTGATGATTTTAAAAACCAGCCTGTGATAATGAGAACTTCTTTGTATAACAAAAATGTAACTGTACAGTTAAAATAGCTTTCAGTATATTAAAGTGCATAAAGTTTAAAAAAATTTGTTTTTACTGCCTTCATTTTTCACCACATACTGATGAAACATGTATCACTGTATCATCAGTTGTTTTGTGAGTGCAGAAGAATTGAATGCCCTCCTTATCAAATCTGTTTGATCCATGATGCACTAATTCACTTCATGGCTGTGCTGTCTAGAAAATTAACTATACCTTTAAAATTTGACATTTCACGGAGAAACTTAAACTCTTTGTGCACTATGTAACGTGTTTGGAGGTATATGCACATGATTGAATTTTCAGTGTGTTCACAGCTACACAATTCACTGCTGATTCAGTGAGTGTCATGAGGTTAATACACCACAGTGATAAATCAAACAAGACTCTGCACCTTAAAAAAAGTGATAACCACATCTTCTACAATCAAACTCGTGAATTTCATTTATGTCCTTTCTATACTAATTTAAATAGCAGAGGCAACAAACCAAGCGTGTCCGCATAGGTGTTTTTAGAAAGTAAGACTTTCTGCTGATTATCTGAATAAGCCAATGGTCGAATATACAAAGATAAGATTTGCAGGGCATGCCGCACATATGGGAAAGAACAGAAATGGATACAGGACTGCAGTGAGGAAACCTAAATGAAAGTGTTCCTACGAAGGACCTTGACATACGTGCAAAGTTGATATCGGAATGGAATCAACATACATAGTATGGGGAGGCAATGGAAGAAGTGCCGGTCCCTTGTCAGCACGGTAATGCACTTACGAGCTCAATACAAGGCGGGGGATTTCTTGATTGGCTGACGAAATTTGTCAGCACGGTAATACACTTACGAGCTCAATACAAGGCGGGAGATTTCTTGATCGGCTGAGCAAATATTAGCCTTTCAAACTGGACTCTACTTCGTGGAATTAGTAGCCTATATCGAGATTAAAGAAATAAATTTACGTACGCTGACATGTTGGAATAATGTTCGTGTGTTCAGGAGTGCAAGTCTTGGAAATTTCATTTTACCACGGATTGTGTTTCTCTTTTGACACAAATACATGCAGAGGGCAAAGACAATCAGGATTATAACACAGTGCTAGCCAGAATTCCAAATAGTCTTCCGCAGCGAGACGAGCATGTGATGAATTCTCTTTCTGTCTGTTCTGTAACATTAAGGGACGAGGGAAATTATGTATGATTGAAACGTTGGTCACAATGGGTACGGAACCGGATATGAAGCTATTATACTTATTCTTATTGGTGAATTTCAGGGCGGAAACTAAGGTCATTGATTGGTTAATACACCATTTAAATGATAGTTGGCAAAATTGCTGCTTTTAAACTGCTGGTAGTGCAACGGTAGTCTGTTTAATAATGGCTCAAAATATTAACCCACTTGGACCTGGTTCAACCACTGTTACAAAGACAGATGAGGAGACACACAACCCTTCTCATGATAACCATGCTGTGACAAAAAGGCGGGTATTATGTGCTTGTGATAGATAACCTAATGAAAAATGGCCCTCATTTTGAATCTCTTGCCGAATTGCCTTACGAAATGCATCTTACGTAGTTAATAGCTACATACGCGCAATAAAATCACATGTTCTTTCTGTGAAAAAGTAGTTTATGCTGGGAACAGTTTACTTTTAAAAAGTGTAATTATAATTGTAGAATTTATGTTACATTAATGGCAGCAATTAATACGGAAACTTATTATTCCCTTACAGGTTGCAAAAGGAACTGATGGAATTAATGGTACGTATGACATGATCTCAAGTACTGACTCTGTGGATCTGTAAGATGCCTTAGTGGTAGCCTATCCAACTATGTTTGTCATTTAAGGTTATGCTATTTAAATGGGTATGCAAATCTGATTGTACACTCCCCAACTTCTGACCCTGTTTTAACATGCCACAAGGACAAAAATGTATATTAGTGGATCAGTGGAAGGGTTATGTGTATAAACTGGAGCAGGAAATATGAATTTTCGGCTTTCCCATCTTCCCAGTGATGACATTGTGTAGAATAGCAAACCCTGTTTTGAAGAACCGTAAGTATGATATATAACAAATACATGACTTTGGATGTACTGTGAATGACAGTGGTGCTTACCAAATGTATAGGAATTTGGAATATTTTCCACATATAATTTCACCTACAAAACACAGTACTGTACTAGAACATAATATTTATCAATGTATACTACCTATATACCACACAGCACCACAAAATGAACGAATCATCCAGGGAAGATTATAATACCATTTTAAAACTCTTTCATATTGATATAAAAACTAACATTATAGCTAATATGTCACATTGTATTAAGAGTCTCTCTTAGTAGTAATAGAATGCCAGGCAATGTGTACTATATAAATTGTAAAATCGAGATGTCTGTCCCTTTGGCACATATTTTAAAGCAGTTGCAGTGTTTACACCGTTTATGTTATTGGATGGGCTGAAGATGACCATGGTTGAAACATGTTGCCTTCTTAATATGATTAATTAACATTAATATCAGTAAAGTTGTGCTGACAGTGAACAAGTGATTCTTTTTTTCCCACTGAAATTTCAGCCAGCTTTACACTAGTGTTTAATAAAATACAGATGAAAAATTGTATATTTGTGCAATGTAATAATTTGAAATTCTGTTAACAATGAATTTTAATGAAGATGGCATCAATGAATGGTTTAAAATTACAATGTTTCAGGAGACTATTTGCTCCCACGTGGACTACACAATTTACTCTGACATACTACCAGAAAACCATTTAATGTTATATTATAATCACATGCAGATTACCATAAATAATGCTTTTCAGTTCTAAGAATGGCTTCTCTTCTGTTTCAGATGAATACAGATAAAAGTGTGTCTGCATTTCCTGAAGGGGAAAGCTTATTTAAATGGATAGGTACCATTTCTGGCCCCACAGGAACGGTGTGTAGCTCTCTTCAATTTCAGTTCTTGTAAAAGATGGTGGTAATGATCAAACTTCAGTGTTAATGTGTTTTTGTACAATATACATCCAAAGCTTCCAAGAGGAACATTATGTTATTATTCCAATTATTGCAATGAGAGTGCAATGTACAGTGCATTACAGTTTTGCATGTGGAAATGTTGACATTGTGAAGGAACATGGCTGCAGCTGCAGGTTCAAAGTGAGTTAAGAATGAGAATTGTGTGTAGGATGGGGGGTCATTCAGACACACGGGACATGGGAGAGTGGCTAGTGCACAGGCTGAGAGGGTGCCACAGCCATGCAGAACCAGTAAGTGCCATGCCAGTCAGGTTGTGGAGTCAGTACACAAAACCTCCGACTCCTACTCGTCAGTTTTTAAATCTCTGACTCCGACGCCTTCATAAAAGCTTAATATGTGTTAACAGTTGTAAACCTATAAGGCATTTCATCATCACCACGTGAATCATCAGGCTAGTTTTTAGACTGATAACCTAATTTAAGTATAAGTTGAATTATTATTGTAGCTGGTATCCATTTAAGATTTTATATTGAGTTCAGAGTCAGAGTCAGCACATTTTTACCAACTCCTACTCCACCCAAAATTCCTTCCGACTCCAACTCCACAGCCCTGATGCCAGTGTTAGAGATTGCTGTACCTGTCCTCATGTTTCGTGTGGTTGATGAGTAGGGGGAAAAAGAGGGCCTTTGAAGTACACAGTATTGTTCTTTCAAATTTGTAACAGACTACAGATTTAGGAGTCCAGAATTTCTTTCTTTGAATCCTGTTAATTAGCTGACTGCCCTTCCAGCTGTCGCATCAACAGTTTTCTAATCCTAGGTGACTAATTTCATGTGGATTATCATCACTTGTATATTTAATTATACCGTCAGTGACTCATACAGCATTTAATTATTGGTTGGTTGTGAACAATGAATTGTGAAGGGATGTAAAAGGAAGCTGTCTTAGCCTAATTTAAGGTACTCATCCCAGGATTTGCGTGGAAGGATTAAGGAAAACCATGCAAACCCTCTGTCAGGATAGGCTGCGTTGTTGTCCAGATTCAAACCGAGAACCTCCATAAGACAAGTTAGAAGTCTTGTCACTTAAGTGAACTCATTCAGTGATTTTTGTAGCACTTTGTAGACTTCTTGACTCTTGTGTCAGTAGGTTTCTTCAGGCTTCTGGGGTTATCTGCATCATATGTGTGAGCTTCCTGTCTTTTGGCACACTTTGCAGTTTTCATCTTCAGGATGAATAAGGCAGGAGGTAGTAGTCAATGTATATAGGTATCACAGTGGGAGGAAGGTCCAGTATGAGGGGAGAAGTAAAGTATGTCCTGAATCACTGAGACTGCTTCAATGTAAAATGCAGCTAAACCTGCCCGTACGTTTTTAACTCGTTTTTATCAAAATATTACCATGGTGACTTTGCATAACTGAGAGGTGCAGTCAGCACCAGTACCATTCATCATAGGTATTTCAAACTTTATACAGTGTGACAGACCTATGAACAATCTGTAATGTTTTGTGAAGTGCAGTATTTTTATATAAATGAATTTAATAGACAGTATAGTTGAATAAAACACTTCTATCTCTGTTTCTGTCCCACATTTCTGTGTGATGACAGTAACAGAAAGGTCATTAAAATCAGACTAACAGCAGGTGTTTTGATGTGTCTTAATTTGTGTTACTTTCTTTCTACTTTTTATAGGTGTATGAAGATCTGACTTTTAAACTGAGCTTGGAGTTCCCTCATAGTTACCCATTTTGTGCTCCAACGGTCAAATTCATTACCTCAATCTTCCACCCCAATGTGGATCAATTTGGGAACATCTGTCTTGATATACTGAAAGAGAAGTGGTCAGCTTTGTACGATGTCCGATCAATTCTCCTCTCAATTCAATCTCTTTTAGGAGGTGAGTGAAGGCTATGGTTGAACAGCTAGCTCAGGAACACTGTGTATCAACTGACCTTTGATGTTTGACCCAATACATGTATATTGTGCACAGTAACTAGATAACAGGTCAGGCATCCCCTTCCCATGACTCAATATCTGTGGGTCCCTGCAACTCAATAATCAGGACTCCTCTATAATTATTAGCAAAGTTACTCCCATTTCTCATAACAGGGATCCAGAATACCTGCTCCTGCCAGAAGATTGGAGTCCAGTCTGACAGATCCAATAACAAATTTTATGTAGTATTTTGTATGTTTGCGGGGCCTCCTGTGCCATGGGGTCTGCAGGGTCCTTATCTACACTACTGGTGGTACAAGATCTACCTTAATCAGTTGGAGCTATTCAGACTGCACGGTGCAAATTGTTTGATGTCCATCACTTCCTTCTCAGGCACAGAAGTTTTTCATTTGTGTATATTTTATGTAATGGTACTTGTAATAGCTCCAGTTGTATAGTGTCTGACAATGTTATGATTGATGAATAATGAATTTGAAATGGTGTGGACAGAAGCAATCATAGCCTAATATGAAACAGTGTCCTAGTATCTGCTGGATGGGTTGAGGAAAACCACAAAAATCTTATTTAGAATAGTCAGCCTGTGGGGTGAGACTGAACCTAAGACCTCCTGAATACAGTGCAGAAGTGATAAATACTTAAGCAGTACACTTGTTGTGTTGTTCAAGTTGTATGAAACATACTAGAAATTCTTGCACTGCTTATAGCATATAGACTTATCCATTTGTCTAACTGAAAATGTTTGAAGAACCATGGCAATTTCTTTTCAGAACCCAACAATGACAGCCCCATGAACCCACAGGCAGCTGCTGTGTGGTCAGACAAAGCTGAAATGAGACAGCGTGTTCTTTTTGAGCACAAGAAGAGTGAGTCTCAGTGAAACTGACAAATGACATCAGAATTTAAGATTATGTTGTCTGTGACTGATATTTTGAAATTATTGCCAATGTTTTTGACTCTGTGAACCAGTGTTTTCCATATGTGTACAGTAACATCCAAAGAGTACACAACAAGCAATTGAGGCATGCCACTGTGTTTGTTGATGCAATATTGTTTTCATAGTTTTTAGAGTTATTTATTTTCACTTGGGTAAATCTTTATGAGGGAAACATTTCGTCAGCATAAATATTATTTTTACTTTGAATGAGAGTTGCTGCTGACTACAACATGAATGTAGCGTGTTGGATTCTCATACA